>PVJA010011554.1:0-54422 GCA_004027025.1 Myocastor coypus
CCAGCGCATTCAGTCTCGATTGCCCTCTCAGTGTGCTGCAGGGGCAGGGGCAGTACAGAAGGCCTGGAAATCGAGCCTCGGGACCCTGAACCTTCTTGCAGGGGATTTTGTCCTCTGAGCTATTTTGCTATCCCTCAGTTTTGTTCATTATTTACAAGATATACTTTTAACACACACACACAGACATACATACATACATGTACATGCACACATTAAATTTGAAAACAGGTTCTGCTTTAAGATTTGAGAAGTAATAATTAATCTGTAGAGAATTTGCCATTTTGCTTTTCTTTATTATTTCCTTTTGCATAATTATTTCTTTCTAGTGGGCTTTCATCTTTCCTAGTTGTATTTAGTGCAGTGTGACTCTCTGGCTGGAGCATGCTTTCTGGTGGCTGCACCTTCAGGCACTGTATGAAGTCTTAGTAATGCCACGAAGCCAGAGCCACAGCACTGGCTTGTGCAGCCCCCTGGGGGCGCAGCCTAAGTAAGGCTCCCGGAAACCGGCGACCCGAGTGCCTGAGTCCTGAGCCAGCGCAGACTTGTACCTTTCCTAGCTGCGGATGAGCCACTGCTGGAATTAAGCTTTCACGGAGTGTTAGAAATCACAGGGAATTTCCGGAGGAAGAGCAACGTGCTTTCAAGTGACAAAGATGTTCAAAGCAGTCAGTCCGAAAGTAGGATAAGTGAATGTTCAAAATGTGAGCCGCGGCGGCGTCCGCATGGACGCGAGGGCCTGTGCTCCTTTCCCCGGCAGTTCAAGCTTCATCCTTGTAGTCGCTTTCTCTATTACTTTTCCCACCCTGTTTGCCACAGTTCTGTACGTTTGTAATCATGACTTCCGTCTTTGCTATCTTATTCTCAGCGCATAGTTCATGTGTTGGCAATAGTTTAATATTTTATGTATGTAAATTTTGGTTTCTCTCAATTAGAACATGGACTTCTAATTTTCACTGTCAAGTTTAGACAAAGCTCCACTTCTAGGATTTCACCTCTGAAAATCGGACAGTTGAGGCACCTTCACTGTGTTAGTCACAGGTAGAGTCCTACTAAGCAGACAGAAATAATCAATAGGAAAAATTCTAAACAAACCATGGAGGAAACACCGTGATGGAATTTGGGGTCTTCTTGCTATCAGCTTTCCTTATCCTCTATGTAACTGCCAATGGAGAGCCTCTGACCTCAGAACTTGACCTCAGAACTTGAAAGCTCGTGAGGGGGACAGCCACATCAATGACACACTATGGCTAAGAAGAAGTACAGGCCACAAAAATAACTTCCAAAGACTTTCAGACAGACTGATGTTTGTGCTCTCTGGCGATACAACTATCGGTGATATTCCGAGTGCTATATGTAACTGTCCAACATATTTAGTATAATGTTTCCAAAACAATACTCTTTATTCTTATTTAAAGTTTCCCCAGTGTTGAATGAACTGACCCCGAGCCATCGCTCCTGGAGGAATGGAATGAGTGCTGTGAGACTCTTTCCAAGTATTGTCTGCAAGCGAATGGCCCGTGCCCTTGTGTGTGTGTGTGTGTGTGTGTGTGTGTATCTGTTTACAGACGGCTATTGTTGACTTGTTCCCACCGACTATGTGGCCAGCACCATGATAACTATAACCTGCGTATTTTTACACTAGGGTGTACGACAGCCTCTGCTTCAGAATATTAGACAACACGTTGGCTCTGGGCTTCTGGATTCTTTCAGACAGCAAAGTCAGGAGTAAAGAACGACAAACAATAATGATGGTAAACTCAGCACAGAAAGCCTACTCGGCTACCGTCTGCGAGCTGAAGAAAGGCAGTGGAGCGCTGCTTTGGCCGCATTCGCCACCTTGGCTGCCTCGGCCAGGAAAGAGGGTTGAGGAACTCAGGTCTGTGCTCTGCTCCGATCAACTCTGTCAAAATGTTTAGAAGTAGGGATTGTGGGGTTGCAGGCGAACATCAGTGAGCAAACTCCTGAATCCCGGGGACCCTTTATATTTCTCCGAGGCCAGCCTTGACCATTCTGATAGGCTCCTGTCTGATGTGGTTTAGAAGATGCCACCCTGCTCTGAGGTGCTTGCACTGAAACTGCACTTTGGATTCAGATCTAAGTCTGAATTTAAACTCTGGAAGAAGTAGAAAGGGAATGAAAACATTAGCGATGACACGCTCAGAGTCACCGTGGACCTGCAGAAAGTTCTCATTTAGTGAGTGTGCCCTACATGAGATAGGTCTTCGAAAGGTGGCTTAACATAAGAAGATGCCCTGCTCCTGTGAGGCGCCCAGGCAATGATTTTTGTGTTGTACTAGACCAGTTCTTCCTTTCCTGGTTTTCTTTCACTGGCTGGCCTGCTAGCTAGGAAGGTTAGTGTGCCAGCAAGCAGTCAGCACAGCAGAGCATGCATGTGGGGTGGCTTTTGGGGGTCTGGACTCAGCGCACCCTCATTTGACCAGTGGATTGCAAGCTCACAGAGAGCCAGGCCTCACCCTGTGAGCAGTAAGGGGCCTGGGAGTTGCTGAACAGGTGGTGGATGAGAAGACTAAGGAGACCCGAGCCCTCATCAGAGCCTGCACGATGAGTGGGCTTCCACCACTGCGAACCAGAAAACAATGAGAGAAGAGAGAATTGCAAGTGGGACTGTGCTTAAAAGATGGAGGAACTGGAACAAGGAAGACTCTCTAAGCAGGTGACCACCGGGGCTGGGAAGATGAGAACCAGCTGCAGGGGCAGAGCTGGACAAACGGTAGTGTTTGGCACAGGGACAGGAAATAACAAGAGTTGCAATGAGTGAGCACAGTTGTGCAGCTGTGGGTGTGGGGAGAGGGGCACTCTGTGCAAGCTGCTGGAGCAGAAGGGCAGAACGAGCAGCAGGAAGCAGGGCGCACAGCGCTTTGCAAGCCAGTACTATCCGCTAGCCGCTAGCCGCATGGGCTCTCATTTACATAAATTCAGCATCTACTTGTATTTCAGAATGATAGGCAAAAGACAGCCATTGAACGATCTGGGCTCTTGAACTTCTGAGAATCAACGCAACTAATATGGGCAAAAATATTCAATGTGAAGAAGCCAAAACAATTTCCTGAGTCAAAAATCATCCCACGTGACAGCACTTACTCTTTTGCTTGGATGTAGGTTTCCTTTATATTTTGGGCAGGAGGACAATGGCCTGAGCAGCTCTGGAGAAATGACTCCCACAGCAGCAAGTAACTGTTCTGTGTGCAAGGCCAAGGAGGCTGTCGAGTGCTGTGTTGCCCTACAGACGCAAGGCTGCTCATGCTAGAGTCCAGCTGTAGCTCGCAGTTCTCAAAGTCTGTCACCATTCTGACAGCCCCAAGGGACCTGTAGCCTGCTCATCTTCAGACCTGTCTGCAACATAATACCAGGAAGGTTCTCGTTTGCAAAGTCTGTATATTTTGCCCAATGCTTTGGTCTAAAGAGGAAAGTACACACACACACACACACACACACACACACACACACACACACACACACAAGTAGCAGTGGTAAGGAGGGAAGTTACTTTTTTGAATTTACCAAGCCCGTTAGAGACCTGCGAATCTTCCTGTGATCAACAGGTTCCACAGCTGTGCATACTTCCAGGCAAACATTAAGGGAGCCTCCCACACTTACTTCCGGGCGGGCTTGTGCTTCCAGGTTCAATCTTTGTCCACAGAATGCACTTTAACTTCCTTGTGAAAGAACCCCGTTCTTATGTTTTCTCCTTGTAACAACAGACTTGAAGCTATATGTCATTCAGAGGAACAGAGCCCAAGGTAGGACAGATTCCTCGAATATTCTTCTCTCTGGTGTGTGAAATATTTGCGTTTTCTGAGTACATTTAGAGAATGGAGAATGTCTTCTGATGAAATGGCTAGACCTTAATAACAGCACTACTACAAGAGGAAAGCAAGCTTCCTTATATTGTTAGAAACGGGAGTGCGGTGAAATCCAACAAAGAAACGTCAGAACGTTGGGGCTCCAGGGAGGACCTCGTGCTAACAAGGAAGGCCATAAGGTCCTAGTCTTTGCGGGATGCTTTCTAGGGAAAAAGATGCTGTCCTACACTTGCTCATCACAGAGCAACCTGAGCTCGCTTTCTGTTTTATAGCTTAAATTTGGAAATTACTCAGGTTTTACCCTTCGGTGAGGATGAGCTGTATAATGATACTGTATTTTAGATTAGCACGTATTGAAATTAAGAGGATGCTGTATATTTTTGTTCTTCTTTGTATAGGTTTTGTTTTCTTTTCTTTTCTTTTGAGCTCACGAGCTGATGTTTCTCTGCAAAAATACTGAGCAGCTATTTTTTCCTAGCAGCTTTAAGTATCTTAGAAAATAGGGTTTCATGCTGTCCTATGAAATACTGTGTAGATTTAAGTTTTATTTTTCATTTTTTTCTCTTTTCATTTTGAATTTCTATATCTGTATTTTTGTAAAAGTAATGTCAACATCGGGATCTACTTTCTTTGCGGTGCGGTTTTGTATGCTTCAATTCAGTTTCCTTCAGTAGCCCATGGCTTGGTTCTTCTAGTCTGCTGCTTTAATTTTACCATGCACAGATAAGGAGGAATGTCTGTGGCACTTGGAATCCGCGGGGCTGCAGAAAGCCTCCCTGCCCTCAGCCCCCGAGCTCCCAGGACACTCTCTGCGCCTGCTCTTATGCCAGGCAGCGCTTGAAGGAAGTCCTGGCACAACCTCCTCCCACCCCACTGTTACAGGAGAGGCCAAGCACTCAGGAGAGGTGCAGACGGGATGCAGGCTGTGCCTGGCTTTGGGAATTGCAGAGATCATCGTGATTAATGAAGGAGGGCAATGCCTTTGCTTTTTTGAGACAACAGGAATGCCACAAAAGAAGCTGTCACAATGCAAGGCTCATAAATCATGTGAGGTACTCAGAAATGTGTGTAGTCGAAGATGTTCAGTGAGGGACAGGAGATCCAAGGCATGGACGCCGCTGTGTGGTCACACAAAGTCTCACGGTGGGACCTCTCAGCCTAGAGCAAAACTGGGAGTCCCCCAGCAAGGCAAGCCCAAAGCAGGCTCAGAGTTTCCAATGAGAGTAGGGCAGAGGAGCATGCGTACAGAGGCAGAGTTCAGGGAGGAGTGGGTGAAGGAGGAAGATGTCGTGGAACACGCTTCCAGAGCCAACTGTCAGACTGACTGGATTATAAAACAGACCTGCACGATGCAATCATAAGCCTTGCTGGGAAGTCATTTGCTATAATTTTGCCAAAAATAAAATCCCTATTTAACATTATTTCCTTCTAACCATAATGCTGACCTCTGTTTCTATACTTTTTTCTGTCATCTGTGTGTATTACTATGCCTCGTATTTGCCAGAAACTGTGTTAAGGGATTAGACATTCTCTAGAGGGCCTCAAGAGCTGAGCAGAGACTTTATGTCCCCTTTCAAATGATTTTTTTTCTGAGTACCTGAGATTGAACTCAGGACCTTGTGCTTGCCAGGCAAGAACTTATTCCACTGAGCTGTCTCACTGGTCCCTAAAGTTCAAAGTTTTATAGGGTTAAGGGATCAAACCCAGGATCGTCTACATGCAAAGTCAGAACTCTTATCACTGAGCCATATCCCAAGTCGTTTTAGTGGCTCTGGCCAAGACCTGAACTGAATGCTGTCCACATTCCTGGGACTCTTTGGGAGTTGAGACACATCCTATCACACAGGCCTGCACATCCCCACCCACCAGCAAGCCTTTCTAGAGTGTTCCAGATCTCAATGCCTTCTGTGCTCAGACCTTACCAGCTGTTTCAGCCATGGAGTGACATTATGCACTTGAGAAGGCTGGAATGAACTTTACATATGTAGCTGTGGTCCTGGAAGATGAGGTGGCTTGGTTAACAGTGAAAGTTATAGACCTTGAGAGTCAGAGTTTGAACCTCCAATTTAGTTGTCCCATGCCCACCAGAGTGCCTGGAAACAGGAAGTGCACAACCAGTAAGCCATGTAGCCTTGAACTCCACTGTATCTTTGTCCCATTGGGATTACAGGTGTGTGCCACCGCTCGGCTCTATAGTGTATTAATTATTGTAACTGTCCTACTAACCTGCTTTGAAACCATTTCTTTGCTATTGTACCTTATTTTCTCATCAAAATGAATAAAAATTTTAAAAAGATTATGTATCCAAGTGAAGACAGATTAATATACAGCTACCAAAGTAAAATATGAAAAATATAAGAAGCTAGCAGCTTTCATTAAAGAGACTTGGAGAAATGTTAAATAATCTATACTTCTCTTTTGGTACTAAGGATTGTTTTCATAGAATATGTTAGCAATGTTAACAGGTGATGAATTTATTATTGCTATTTTCATTCAACTCATAGATATATAGGAAGTTCTAATTTTAATTTAAAATACAGTAAATAGGGATAATTGAAATTCATACAAATGAAAGCTCTGTTGGATCTTTGATAATTTTCAAGGTTTAAAAAGAATGCTCCATCCAAAAAGTTTGAATTCTATTACATTAATCCAAGAATTCCTACTTGTGGGGGCTCTAAGATTGGCCGGGAAACATATAAAATAGTGTCCTAGGATTTAGGAATATGGAACTTCAATATTTGGTGTGGTCAATCTTCTATACCAAGAGTTTTTAAAGTTACTTATTTAGGGGCTGGGGAAATATCTCAGGGGTACATGTTCCTGCCTGGCAAGTGCAAGGTCCTGAGTTGGATCGTGGTTCTGAAAAGAAAGAAAGAAAGAAAGAAAGAAAGAAAGAAAGAAAGAAAGAAAGAAAGAAAGAAAGAAAGATAACTATATTTAGAACAAATAACTTATTTAGAAGAATCAAAATTTTAGTATCAACAGTCTGAGGTCATAATCAATCCAAGTGGAGAATTTCGGTGGCCATTTTCAGCTAGAGCTGAAGCAAGCTCAATGATCCTTGTTATTACCCTGGTGTTTCCCCTCATTTTCAGATGAAAACAAAATTTATCACATGCTGATCATGGAAAAGGCAAAATAACCACTAGAGAAAATGTCCCTTTTATCTATTCTTGAGAAAGACTGGTCAAATACAAGTAAAAAATAATTATGACATTTAAATAATAAATATAATTGATAAATGGTTATTGTCTACATGCCATGTTCTCTGTAAAGAGCTCCACAGAGCAATAAGAAAAAGTTCAATGGCCTAAATAAAAATTGTTAAAGATAATTTGTAACAATGAATCTTGGAAACAATCCAGATCCCATGCACTAAGGAATGGATTAAAAAAAAAAAGATGTGGTATTTTTATAGAATGGAGCACTGGTGGTGCAACTATGGACCGCACTCATGTGTGAAATAATCAGACACGCATGTGTCTCCGTAGTGTAATAACTGAAACGAAAGAAGAACAAAACATGCCAGACATACAGTGAAAGGGAAAGAACCTGCTCAAAAGGAAAAAAAAAATGGGCTGGGGAAATGGAGAAAAGAAGAAAAGAAAACACACACACACACACACACACACACACACACACACAAGATAGCTGCAGTAATTGTGTTACTAATTTCTATTAGTTCATTGAAAGAATAGCGCTTATATTGTTTGATTAATCTTGCATTTCTGTATCTAGTAATCTGAGCAGCTAACTTGAGGATAACCATATACAATATGAAAACCACTCTTAGTTTATTGCCATCTTGTTTTGAAATTCTGCATGATTTTTTCTCTTTAAAATAAACAATAGAAATTTGCCAAGCTAGCAATTTTAAATACTAAACATTTGCTTTACTTGATATACTCAGGTAAAAAACAAATATAGTATTTAATAACCTGGTCAGCATTGTTTTGCCAAAAATCCAGTGATAGGAAGGGAAAGAAAGACTCAGCAAACACATAGTCTGCCAGATCGGTACCAGCATCCATACTGGAAGCATTTGGTGTAGAGTCTGTGAGCAAGGTGTAGGTTCTCAGGCTGGGTGGGAAGCATGTCTTACACGCACAGATTGTGGGTCCCAGGGATGCGCACAGATCTGTCCGTGAGCGTCTTCCTGCAGGGTGGCAGCAGACACCAATGGAGGAGAACTGGGTAGAGGTCCAGAAGCCTTTCTCTCTGTGGCTTCCTAGGCTGAAGAGGACAAGACCAACTCTGGGAGGTGCCCAAAGGAAGATAGCTTTGTAGCGAGGACTATTAAATTTCAATCTGTCAAATAGAACTGAAATTACACTGGAGTATGTTAAAGAGTAATTTTTGTAGTAGAGATTGTGAAGATGAAACCTTCTATTGGTCTGCTTTGGCAAGGAATGCCGGAAGCTGCTTCAAGCTGGAAAGAATCCGTTTATGATCCACCCAATCGTATCCCTGAATAGGGTGACTACACGTAAGCAGCGGGGCCTCTCTGTGAGCTCAGCATACACCTTTGTTCTATCGGGGGAAAGTTGTACGAGGATGCAAGTGAAAACCAGAACAAAAAATCTGTCAGATAAATGCCAGATAAAGGAGACACGAGGCCTGTGTATGCGCCGGGAGGAGAAACTGGGTTTTCAGTATGTAAGACAGGCCAGAGCCAGATTTGGAGGGTCTGGCATGGATTTCAGAAGGACCAGGTGAATCGTTGGGAACGCTTCTGGACACATGTTATTCCTCAAAAATAAGGGATACAGTTTGGAGAGCAGTGCCCTGGTAATGTGCATGGAACTCTGGATTTGTAAGCACTGTTGTCTTAGGAATGGGAAATGAGCACTGGAAAGCTAAAGCATCATCCGACAGTATTGCAGCCATTAGAGCCGCCCGCTTGGCCTCTGTACACGCGCTTTCTTATCGCATCTGTGGCTCTCCTTCAAGGGTCTAAGCATACTTGTTACCCTTCTCCAGCCTCCAGCTGCTATGGCAACCCTCCTCACCAGTACCCCTAGGCAGGGCCTTTCCTCATGAGAATTTGGAGACATGGATGTGTTCATGTCCCCGGTGTCAATAACCTTAGCGAGGCTACAATTGTATCCCTACTTTTCAACCCCAACCTTATGGTCTTTTAAAAAATTGGATGGAAAAGAGTAAAACAAAATTTCATAACAAAATGATAGGAGAATAACAATCATTAATACATTTCGTGTTGTTCTTCTTAAAGTAGTTGCTCAGGGTCCAAAATGTAGGGATAGAAATCTCTCTAAGCCATATTAGCACAAAACTCTTTTAATGAGCTAAGAGATGCTGACGGCATAAATACCTTGCTTCTTTCTTCCCTTTTCCCTGAGGTTCTTCCCCCTTTCACCTGTAAAGTCCTTTTAAGGTGCAATGCTACATTTCATTTTCTTTATTCCATGGTTTTTTGCCTCTCCCAGCTTGTTATTTGTTCATGGAATGTATTGTTCTTGCACATGACTGAAAGAAAATCAACAACAAAAAAAGGTTACCCGTTAAAATCTTCTTGGATTGCATTCACACCTTTCCTTCCTCACATTGCCTCAGCTTTAGATGCAAGGCCAAGGATGCATTCTTATTGGTCAAGCAATGCCCATGACTCTTCCAGATGGCTGACACTGACAACGGATCTAGAAAAAACTGTACATGGCTTCAGGGTATATCCTGAGGGGACTTGACTGACGTTGTCAGATACAAAGGTTACATTTTTGTTATGTAGGTCTTGCTTTATCTTGGTCTTAACCATCCAGTAGAAAACCATGAGATATAAAAATTAAAGCCATATTAATATGCTGAGCTGTAAAAGGCTCAAGTCAATAGCTTTTGATATTGCCAGTTCTGCTGATAACTCACCAGTATTATGGACTATTGGACTATACATGCAGCTACTTTCCCTTAGTTCAATGAGAGGAAAGATTTGTAGCAATAATGTTTAGAAAAGATATTATGTCTTCATCTTGTACTCTGAACAACTACTATGAATATAATATGCAACGTATTAATTACTGTAACTGTCCTACTAACCTGTTTTGTTCTTTCTAATTAAAATTAATAAAAATTTAAAAAATCAATTAGATCTTCTAATTTAATACATTATCAAGGCAATTTATGTTATTGAAAGAAAAATTATGAAATCAAAGTTTTGTGCTACTGCTAATTTTTATCTGATACAGTTGAAGAGAACAAAGGCCATGTGCTACGGAATCTTGACAACGAAGCTTCAATGTTATTGATTTTTGACCAAAATGTCAATGTTCCAATGGCTATAATTTTGAAAGAAACAGCAGGCAGTTTGAGAAGATCCTGGCACTAAACGAACAGAGTAGCTCTTTATATAACTGATGCTGGAACTGACAAATTAGAAAGCATCAAAATGGGTCCAGAGTCTTGGGACTGGGAGCCCCTTTGTTCACTGGGCTGCTTTGAAGTCACCTGAGCTGCTTTTGTGTTGCCTTTCCCTAAGAAATTGCCCTTGGCTGGATTTTCCAGACAAAGTTCTTTAAAGGCTCTGTTATCCTACAGGTGGATAGGTAAGGCCACAGGCAGCTCACATTCATAGGTGGTGTGAGTCTGGCTTATCCGCACCCTCTCTCCTAGAAGGGAACAGAATATAAAAATCACATAAAAGAGGGATGTGCTATGATTCTGCTTCCTGTCCTTCTTATCATGCTTCACAGTTCCTCCAGTGCATTTTATTTGCCACCAGCTCATCTTCAGCTGTCCCTATTCTAGAGGACCAAACATAGACCTCTATCTCTGCTAGTCTCCGAATACACTCTAGCATTTTCCATTGGCACCTGAAGTTGGCTGGAATTCAACACATTTAAGAAGAATTCCTTATAAGGCAATGTCACGCAGTACTATTATAACTACTTTTTATGACACTTTTTAAAGATTCTGTTTGAGTGCAGTTATTTTTAGGTCTACTTACTCATCACCATTTTACTAAAACATTTAGCCAAGTCTGTCAACGTTGTCTCCAAACTGGAAGATTTCTTCTCATTGTTATTTTTATTTTGTGTTTGCCAGGCTATGGCATACCATTGTCTCTGGTCCAGTCTCTCTTTCTTAGTTTGTTCTCTGCCCTCTAGCTCCCTGACATATATTAAGTCATTTCTTCTTTCACAAATGATCTGTATATTTCCACTGCAATGAAAGCAAAGTGAACTCTTCACAGTCTAGATGATCCAGGGTCTTTCTTTTTCGTATTGGCCCTTCTGTCCCATGCTCCTGCCTATGCATTCTGCTTTTCACCCAGCCAGTATGGACTCTTTGAACTCTTATCATTACTCAGCCTGTAGACTTAGTTTTCTCTAAATAAGACCATATATAAGTAGACCAGTCAGTATAAAAAATTTAGATGTCTGTCTGTATGCTAGACATTGATGTTAATATTGGCATGGTAGAGCTACCCCATGGAGTCATGTAGGAATGCAAATTCTTATGTGACAGTCTCAGGTCTCAGCACGATCGGTGGTGACTCTGTTCCCTCTCCCTGACCTTAGAAGCATGGAAAAGGTGGGGAAGTAGAACGTCCCCTACATAGAGCACCCAGTCCCTGGAATTCTCACCTGTCCTTTCCTTTTATGGGTCACTGGGGAAAATCAGGTAGGCTGGTCACACATTTGCACAGCAGGTTGGAAATGTTCCTCTTGGTCTTAGAGTTAATGTTGCTACTATTATAGAAAAAGGGAAAACCAGCTAGTAAGGGAAAGCAGGGGTCCCTGTCACATTCTCTAGGCTGGCCCTGTGAGGCAGTGGTCTTCTCCTGCTCGCTTCTTTCTTGTGTCCTTTGTCCTTTTCTGTTTCTTCGTCATCCTCCCCCACACCCCTTCCCATTCCTTCTTTTCCTCTCGTTTCCATTTTCTGTGCTGAGCCCAGCTCTGCTTCAGCTCTACCTGGGTGGCTCAAGTTCTTCTCCACTGTTTAAGTCAAAATCCAAAACATACTTGGCCAGGTGCTTCAAGATCTTGGAATTTTAAAACAAATCTGTGTATTTAATCAAGCTAATGTCTCTTTCTCTATATACTCTAATATTTGTCCATATTGCCTTGTGATATTAAAATTTGAAGAAACAAACACTTGGGCATCTGATATGTTCTGAGTACTATTTTATTATTCACTTTCCGTCCCTTCAATAGACAAACAAATCCCTAAAAGTTGTCAGAGTTCCAAATGTTTAGTACTTTGGCTACGAGCTATTCAGTGAGAAAATCACGAGGAAATAATTTGATTTACCCAGCGTCAGAGCTGCTGCATAGATCCCTTGTTGGAGGGCATTTGGGGCAGTGAGGCTGGCTAGGCTACTGAGGACTTCGAGAACTCCCTGGCTCCTTAAGATTTCTCTCACTTTGGGTCCATTAGTGCAGCTCAAGGACACCATTTTTGGCAGTCTCTGTTGGTCAAATGTGTTTTCTGCCTTTTCCTGTCCCTGCTGGTGAGTGACTTCCTGCCTCAGTTTCTGGAAGCCTCTGGGCTCTATCGCACTGTAGGCACCACTGTAGGCTTTGTAACACTATGCTGCCTCCCTGATTATGGGCTTAGAATTGGAGTAAATTAATTCGAGACTTTTGCTACCCATGTGCTGGGAAATTTCACATTTTTACCCATGCCTGTTAAGGCTCTTTTTAGAATTGATTCATTTGTGTGATAAAAATTGAAACATTATTCTGTCCTACTTGGTAACCAATGTAAGGATCAACTTGCATGATTCACAGGCTTTCATAGGAGGCCCTTTTGTGACCAGCACTTGAAGGAGAAGCCCTGAGCATATGGTCTAGGGCTGCATTCCCACCTGAAGCAAGGACGTCATAGACTACTACTTGTCATTACCCAACCTTGTGTTTTGCTTCCATCTTTCTGAAATAACAGTGCTTGGTGGCTAGTGTCTAACTTCAAGCACAGTCCCCTAGAAGGTACTTGGTCAAACCTAACCAAGGGAGATTTGGAGGAAGACTACTATTTTCTACCACACCTTTGGCAAATTTCCAACAGACTGTCTTAGTCATCCTGTCTCACAGGAGAAGGTGTCAAGCGTGAACTCTGGTGGCCATATGGCTTCTCAGCCAAAGTCTGGCCTTACTGTGTGACGCAGTTCTTCAGAACAGGATCTAATATGAACGCTATTGAATTGGCTCCATGTTAGCATTTCCTCTGAACAAATCTCTTGGCAAATATTTGTCTGGTCGGCAGAGACGAAAGCCCCCTCTTTTCGGCCTCTCTTCCTTTACAGCTGTCTCCAATTAACTTCACAAAAACAGCAACAAAAGTATGGAAACAACCGTGGATACTTCTTAAGGAAAGGTTTGCTTCTATTTTTTCACATGTGCTTATATTTCGAAAAATCATTGATTAGTGGTCAAAGTTATTCAAATATATTAAAATATAACATAAAACTGAATCCTTAGAGACAAGCACACCATATTTTTGAGGAGTGTTTTTGTTTTGGGCTGGCTCAGACTGCCTTCAGGGTGAGTGTGCGGATCAAACTGCTGTCCCCTGTGCTTGACTGGGATTGCCCACGTAGGTGCTTAAACCACTGAGCTAACCCGAGGAAACCCCCCCGCCCTGAGTTATATTTTCGTATAAAAGACAAAAAAAATGTAAATGTATTTATTCTTTAACCCACAGTAGTTAATGTGAAGGTCTGCTTCTTGAAGTTGTGGCATTTCTGGTTGGCATTTAAATTAGTTAAGGTAAGCCTAGAATAGCAAGATTTACATAAACGAGGGCACATCCTTGCTCAGCTATTTTCTCTGAGAGGAGAAGGAGAAAATGTATCATAGGAAGCCCTTCAGTCAGAGGAGTTCAGCTCTGAGCAGTTGCTTATTGCAAAGCTTTCTTTCCTGGTGAATTCGCAGGGAACCCGGCAGACACATTTTCTGTGAGAGTGACTGCTTCCTAGGGGCTTTACGGCAATTCTAAATTCTTAGGTTGTTTCCAGAGAAGTCATGCGTTTTGGGCGCCCCTCTCTGCGTACTCCTCTCCGGAGTGACTCGAGCATTTCACAAGAGATCTGAGAACTGAACGTGCCAGTCAAGCTGCTCATCCATCCTTGTCACTGTTTCAAAAATGCAGACCTCACGTATTATGATTCTATTTTATTTTCCTGGAATCAATTCAGAAAATATGGCCAGCCAGGTGGTGTCGATGGGTTTTGTTACTTCTGAGGAGATTAGCATAGAAACTCCTCGTGACATATGGTTAAGGGTTCACCTCCACAGGCGGGAGCGTCTGTGTTCTCGCTCCCTAAATCAATTTAATTGCCCCAGAGTGTTGGGTTTGCTCCCTTGGTAGAAGAAGCATTTGGATGTTTTAAATAAATATCCTTTTACAGCATAGATTTAATGAGCATTTATTATAATTGCCATAAATTGAAGAGCTCTACTTCTCCCTGGAGAAGGCTGCCCACTCCGGAGAAGCCACCAGCATGGTCCTGCAATTTCTAGTAGGGATTTTCACATTTAAAATGTCTTAAATTATTGAGATTAACTGTCATTGTTCCCTTGTTTTCTTCCCTTTACTTAGGCCCATGTTTGAGTTTACTTTTCTTTACACAGAAATGAAACAGAGCCACCGTTATCCATAGTAAAATATTTTAATAAAGGGTTAGATAATCCAAATGGAAATAGCTGAACCGAATGTCATGCATCTAAGGACCACACTGGAAGTGCGATGATGTACTGACTGTCGACTGGGACAGGTTAGGAGCCGACGGGGAAATGCATCGCTTTGCTTTTGACACCATAACACAGTACCTTGGCATGAGGAGTACAAGTCCATTATCTTGTGTTTCTGAAGCTCGGAAGTCTCACCTCACTATGCAGTGGCCAACATCAAGGTGGTGGCAGAGCCTGGGGTCTCGGGGGACTCTAGGAGAGCATTGCTTCTCTCGCCTGTCCAGCTACTAAAGGACACTTATTGTTGACATAGGATATCACAATTTATTTTTTCATTTATTAGTTACTCAAATTACTATCTATCTATATCTATATCTATATCTATATCTATATCTATATCTATATCTGTATCTATCTATCTATATACATATATGGACTATGGACATGAACACACAGATTGTTGGTTTCTGACTTAGCACACACACAGGACAGGCCACAGGTAACTGTTTCCAAACTCTGCTGTGGCATAGCAAAGCCCCCAAATCTCAGTCGCGCAGAGCAGCTACCTTGCCAGCTCTCAGGACTCGTGGGTTGTTGCAGTCGCTTGCCAGCAGCGCAGCCTGGCCGAGGACGTGGGAACTTAGCTGCTCCACATGCAGCTGGAAGATCTAAGAAGGCTCACCTTGGCGGTGGCAGTAGGCGCCGGCGGTTGGCTGGCAGCTGGGGTGGGCCTTGGGCTTCGCCTCGCCTGAGAGTTTTCTTCCAAGGGATTTCTTAGGAGTGAATGTTCTGGGAGAGCCGAAGTGGGGCTCACAGTCCAACCCCAGACCAGTCCGAAGAAATGGCAGGCATGTTGGCTGCATTCCACTGAGAGGCAACTGGTGGGAGTCCTTATCCTAGAGCAAAAGAAGTCGGTTGCAACTTCTGATGGGGCTTGGCAAAATTAGGCCACTGTAGACTAGAGTTAGAACTCAACGGGCAGAGCTTGGGAGGTGATGCTAGAGGTGACATTATTGGCCACGTTGTACCAGGACATGTAGAGATTTTAGAATCTGAAATGATAGGGGTGGGGAGGCTGACTGCCTTTAATCAGAAAAACTGAGCATGAGGCTGAATTCCCTTTTGTCTCCCATCGCTTGGGCTGCAGGGTGTAGAACAACACGGACTCCAGGGCAGAGACAGCGGCAGGTGGACTTGGAGGGTGGGAGGGGTGAGCAGAGCTGGGGTCTGCACGGCGAGGAGAAGGCGTGTGTGCCAAGACAGAGTGGGCAGAGGCTGTGGGAGGAGAAACTCGCAGTTCTTGCCTTAAAATACTAGCACTGAATTAGCTCTCTGTGCAAGAAAAAAAAAAAAAAAGTTCTGGAAGGAAACAGAGGAGGCCCATTTTGGAATGATTTATGGGACACAGAAGGCCAAGGAGACAGCCCACTGAAGCTGTCAGAAGGCAGGGCAGCGGGGTCCCTGGAGGTGGAGACCTGGCAATTTTCTGCATGGCCCCGATAGCAGGTATGAATGCCAGCGGGGGTACAGAAAGGAAGAGTACGCTTGAAAGGATACTTTCGCTGGACTGCCGAGGAAAACCAATACTTAACGTTCAGAGCAAAGGTTAGAGTGACAGCTGACTGAGGCGGCTCAGCCAGGAAGGGGGGCCAAGGTGCTCCGGGATAGCAAGGGACAGCGGAGGCCTGGGGCTCACCCCGCGGATGCTGCTCAGCAGCCCCAAAGGTGTGCAGAGAGGAGCAGCGGACTCCTCCCCGGAGCCTCTGAGAGAGGAGGTCGAGGGCACGTGGAGGCTCTGGTGCAGGGGACAAGGGAGTGATCTGGCGGCAAGCCCCAGAAAAGGAGCGCGTGCCCAGCAGGGAGGCGGTGGGGCAATGAGGTGTCAGCGAAGGCCTTGTGCTTCCAGGAAGAGACCTGAACCAGCTCAAAATAAGGGAATTGCTGATCACTTAACAAAAAGACACTGCATGCTTCGTGCCAAAGCTAGTTTTAGGGCTTTGAATCTGCCATGTGGCATATTTTGAAAAGTAATGCTGGTCAATACTGTGAAGAATGACCGCAGTTCTGTGATAGGAGACTTGTCCTTTGCGTTATTATGCATATCGTTCTGATGAACCTTAGCCACAGTCCCTTGATAGTTGAAATGCTAAGCTGTGAAGAGAAACAAATGTTTTTATGCATCTTGCTTTAGAATTTTTAATGAAGAAATGGGGTGGGCATGCTCACCCTTGGGATTGCTTTGGGGTTTTGATTGTTTAGGCAGCGTCTCTTAGGAGAGTGCAGACCGCTGGGCGATCGGGACTGTTTAGCTCTGGAGATGTTTCTTTTAACTTCAGGAACTCTTCCTTTGAGATCTTCTTGACGTCCCTGAATAGCAAGTTTCTGGATTCCTTTGAAGTTTCATGACTTTGAACTGAACAGATCTCAACTCTTGAATTTTTATTCAAAGTGTCCCACAGAACTCATCCCATGGGATGTCAGTGTTGGAAAGAAAGGAGATCTGAGTCTTTGAAACCTGGAAGACACCATCAAGGATTTGGTCACCAAACTTCAAAGTAAAATAGTTACTAAAGGCTACCCCTTCCAACAGAATAAGTATGTTTACTGTCTATCCATTGAAATACTTTTTATTTATTCATTTTATCTTAAAGAGGAAAAAAGTAAAATGGTATTTCAAAACAAGATAATGGAATGACAATAGTTAACACATTACTTATTATAAACTTTAAATTACTTTGGGTACAGGATATAGGCATCCAAATGTCCAAAAATATCTGCACAAGCCTTTATTCCCCATGAACTAAGAGAAATTAGTATGGTCATCTTCTGAAAAGGGTGCTGAGCTTCCATCCCACCTTGAAAACAAGGGCTGTGGCCAAGGAATCAGCCAGAAACAGGTGTTGGCTGGAGGGCCCGTGGCGAAAGGATCCGCGCTGCACTGGGCGTGGGAGCACAGGCTGGTACAACCACCCGGGAAATCAGCATGGACTCTCCTCACAAAGCTAGGATTAGAAGTCCGTCAGACCCAGGTGCTCCTCAACTGAGCACCTTTCCAAAAGAATTACAAACATACCATAGCAAAATATATGCAGCAATGTTTATAGCAGCCCAATGTGTAATAGATCTTGGAAACAACCAAATGTCCTCCAACCGAGGAGTGATTAAAAAAGTGGTGGCCTTTTTATATGATGGAATAATACTCAGTCATAAAGAAAGGTAAACTTGAGTCTTTTATAGGTAAGTGGATGCAACTTAAGACCGTGCTCTTAAGTGAAATACATGAGTTTTATGTGTGTCAACATCATGCCATGTCCCTAGCTTAGTATAAGCTGAAAGAGTAAATGAGATTCAGAATTACAGCAGATACCCTAAAATATGAAGAAACTATTAAAAAAGAAAGAGAAACTGGGGTGGAGAAAAGAAGGAAAGAAGGAAGGAATTGCTTCCCCAAGTGCTTTTCGAGCAGTGTGCTTCAATTTCATGTGCAGGCCATCTGAAGGGACCTAGTCAGTGGGCTCGCAGGAGAGACAGCTCTGGAGTTGTCTTAGGGTTGCGTCAAGGGGGGCGAAATGACAGCCGCGCGGCTCCAAGGGGCTCACGGGACTGTCCCATGACTTACTGCCCCACATGCAGGTAAGAGGTAGCTCGGTCTTTCTGGCATGGAGCTTGCTTTTATTTCGTGTCTTTGTGTACTAGAAGCTAACAGCATGGAATCTTAATGAAACCTGTAGGCCCACTGTCTGCATTTTAATTGAGGTTTGTGGTTGACCCAATGTGTCTTTGGGAAAATTCCTTGCCTTTGTGATGTCATGACTTCCCCACGTAAAGCCTGAGCTACAGAATACACCCAAGCATGCTAACAATGCACGCACCACCCTGGGTAATATGCACATCTTCACCACCCCCGTGCCCAGGCACTGCGTCGCTGGCTCTGTAGCAGTGCTATGGTAGGCACTCACGGCAATTTCCAATTACATTCAGTACTGGAAAATAAACAACCAAGGAAGAGCCTGAACAGTCTAGGAAAAAAATTCCTTTTGTAAAAAAATTGTAATTTGTTTGCAATTTCATTATTATTCTATCAGATTGGATTTTGTCTTTAGGTTCTTAATTCAATTTTATTCTAGTTGAGTGGTTATTTAGCTTTGCATACTCTCTATACACCCCCCCACACACACTTAGGATACAAGGTTTCTTTCATTAATTATGATTTATGGATAAGTTAGAAAAGAACATAATTTAAAATCAGGAAAGGAAAGAAATTTGTGACCACCTCCTTAGCAATCTTCCCATCCCCTCTAACCCCACCTTCCCCCTCCTTCTGTGGCCCTGTGGGTTGAATCAAGAGTGCACTCCCTGCTCTTTGGGCCTGTATTGAGACAGTGTCGTACTCGGTTGCCCACGGCAGCACTTAATTGGAGGCCCTCTTTCCTCAGTTTGTCCAGCGGCCGGACCTGCAGGTGCGGACCACTGCGCCTGGCTACTTTGCTTCTTCTAGTTTGGGATTTATCAGATATTGGGAGAATTACAATAGAAGGGCTCCACACAGCTGCATGTATGCATGCATGTACACCAGCATACATGCATACACACAAGGCATGTGTGTGTGTGTGTGTGTGTGTGTGTGTGTGTTATGATTTCTGTCTAGATGCTCCCCCCAAACCTTACGGGGTCCAAGGTGGGGCACATTTGAGAAGTCTGTGCATAGGGTGGATGAATGTGGGTTGAAAGTGTGGGAATACGGATTGGTTCAGCGTTACTTTGGGTGTGGGTAATGTGAGGCCCCACCATGGGTGTGCACAGCAGATACCAGGTTGTGGCCTGGACGAAATAGAAAGGAAAGAAAGACGGTGGCAGGCTGGTGCTGCCGCCGCTATTGCCACCTCTGCCCACTCTGCCAGGGACTGTTTCTCCTTCGTGATGCCCTCTACCCTGCTGCTCTGCTGCAGAACCAACTGACTACGGAGTGAAACCTCGTGACACTGAGAGCCGGAATGAGTGGGCCCTTCTTACTTTAGCTTGTGGGTGTCAGGTGCTTTGTCCCAGCCACTAGAAAGTGACTGAGACAGTGAGACAGGGTATGTGCACAGACGTATGTGCAGACTCACGCGAAGATCTCACGTAGGCTGGAGCTCCGTTATGTTACTTAAAAACAACGTTTTTTTTGTTTGTTTGTTTTTTTTTTTTGTCTTTTTGAGACAGGGTCTCGCTATGCAGTTGAGGCTGGTCCTGCACTCACTTTTGTAGCCCAGGCTGGTCTCGAACTCGCACCAATCCTCCTGCCTCAGCCTCCTAAGTGCTGGGATTACAGGCGTGAGCCACCACGCCCGGCTAAACAACGTTTGATACCTACAAAACTTCACAATGGACTTATCTGTTTTACTGTACAGAGGCTGCATGACACAGATTAGAGCAGTGGTTCTCAGCCTTTCTAATGCTGTGACCCCGCCATACAGTCCTCATGTTGCGGTGACCCCAAACCAAAAAATAATTTTGGTGGCTACTTCAAAACTGTAATTTTGCTACAGTTATGATTCAGAATGTAATAAGCAACATTTTCCGATGGCTTTAGGTAACCCCCACTGGGGTCATGACCCACAGGTTGAGAATGGCTACTTAGAGCTTACTTTCATGCTCATATGAAAGGAGTTTTAAAATAAATGCATTCTTAATTTTCTCTTTTATAATTCAGAATTCCATTAATTCTTTTTTTTTATCTTTAAACTTTAACGCTTTATCTTTGTGAGACAAGGTCTCGCTGTGCAGTTCAGGTTGGTGTTGAGCTCACTTTGGAGTCCAGAGTGGTCTAGAATTCACAAAGCTACCCTGTCCGAGCCTCCCCAGTACTGGGAATATAGGTGCATGCCACAATGCCCGACTTGTTTTACATTAAAGTCTAACTTCTCCCATGAATGTGAGTGTCTCTGTCTCTGTCTCTCTATCTGTCTGTCTGTCTGTCTGTCTGCATATATCCCTCCCATCAGGACTTGAACTCAGGACCTCATGGTTGCCAGGCAGGTGCTGTGCCACTGAGCTACATCCCCAGCTATCTTTTTTTCTCATAATGGATTCAAATGCTGCTCCTCCAGTTTGCATACGCCTCCCCTGCTTGGTTCTGATGCGCGGTTTTCCGACTGAAGGTCAGCGCTTTTTCTGGCTACCGAGACTTCCCAGATCAGCTGATTCTTGGTTAGGCTTGGGCTTCATTCCTGTTGATAACGATGATTTGTCTCCCACTGCGCGCTGCTATTTTCCCCGTAGAGTTATGTTCCTACTTACTTGATACAAATGGCTGTGAGTGTCGCTAGCGGTCCTCTCGCCTTCTGCCTTTCCCGAGCCTTGGCATGGGCCCTGTGTAATGAGTCTCTCCAAGCAGCTGGGAGTCTTCCTGTTCCAGAAAGCAGTGGGCTGTGGACTTGAAGGCCCCGGCTTGTGCTGAGGACATGTCATGCCGTGGCAGCCCGCACCTGCGCACCTCCTTCATGTCTGAACGTGTGAATATTTAAAGCGGGCCAGACGTGGAGTTGGATTTTGGCTTGGTTGGTAACTTCTATATGATGTCTGCTCATTTTTTCATTCCCTCGTTCAAAATTCTTAAATATTTTTTGACCGGTTGTTCTAGCAGATTTTCTGTGCTAGCAGGATAGACTGGAAGAGGGAAGTCTAGAATCTCAAGCTCTACCTACCATCTGGTGGGAAATGATGACCAGGCTCTGGCTCGTTACGCACATGCTTAGGGGAAAGGGTTTCACCAAAGCGAGGCGGTGGTGAAGCCAGGAGAGGTGGACCCAGGGAGGGGGTCAGCAAAGAGCTCAACAGGGCATGAAGCATCAGGTTAATCTCTGCAGATGAGTAGGCGGGGTCTGTGGTGCAGCCAGGGAACAGGAATGACGGATGGGACATTTGATGGATGAGTGGAGAACACACACAGTACCAAAGCTTGGCTTTTCACTTCACATTGTACAGCTCTAAAACAAGCACAAAGGAAACCATTGTGTATTTTGAAAAGGAGATATTTAATTCATTTTAATGAGTACTCCATTTATTTAACATAGAATATTATGGCTAATGCTGTTAGCTCACTGTCCTCTGTCGCTACGATGAAACCCTTCGATCCAGGTGATGATTGTGACTAGTGTATGTCATATACAGTTAATATCCAGAAGCATGTTTCTTTCCTACACAGCAGCAATGAACATGAGGAATTTAAAACTAAAACAATTCCCCCCCAAAATTAAATAAGCAGTTATAAATCCAATAAAATATGCATAATATCTACACAAGGACAACCATAAGGTTCTGGTAACATGAGACAAGGAACAGCTAAGAGCAACATCTTCGTTTAAAGCTGGGAAGGTTTGGTGTTGCCCAGGCCTCAGGCCTTCCCAACTTGGTTTATAGTCTTCACGCACCCTTGACCAGAATTCCAGACAGTTATTCTGTAGATACTGGGAAGCTGATGAAAATCGCAATTTTGAAATGCCAAAAAAGACAAAACAATACAAGAACATTAACAATATAACAGGATACATGTCTTGTATAATTCCTGCAAATTTACCTAATGAGATCATAGAAGTGAATGTAAAATACAAAATTATGAAATTCCCAGACTATGTCCCTAGAACATCTACATGGTGAGGCCAGGATTTCTTTTGTGCTATAAAGCCAAAGGTACTGATTATGAAGCAAATCACTGCTGGCCTGGACTTCATTAGGGCCATTTTCTTCTGCCATGTGCAGTGCAAGCAGGAGAAAGATGAACACAGATGAGGAAAAAAAAAAAAAAAACACTTGCAGAAGATAGACACAGTAAAGCCCTAGTTTCTAGAAAGCCCTTCTCCAGTTTCCACAGTGACATGCAGTCAATGTCTGTTAAATGCCAGTGTCAAAGCAGGTGAGGGTGAGCAGCTGCCGGCCGCCGGCTCTTGCAGGTGGCATGCAAGCTGGGGCGGACACTGTAGCAAAGTTTTCTGCAAAATTAAACATTCTTTCATGGAACAATTCAGCAATCATGCTCTTTGGTATTTACCCATATGCTTTGAAAATTTGCTTTGCATGAAATCCTACCCATGATTTATTTTTCTTCCTTTTGAGACAGGTTCCCATTATGCATGCAGTTCGAGCTGAGCTTGAGCTAACGGTGTAGACCAGGCTGTTCTTGATCTGTAAACCAGCCTCCCTCCTCAGGCTCCTACATTATGGGATTATAGGCACACACCACTGTGCCCAACCTCAATGCTTTTCTTTTCAACAGTAACTATTCATAATTCCCAAAACTTGGAGGCAACCTCGATGTTCTTTAGCAAATGAACAGACACCTGTGGTGTACACAGAAGATGGAAGACTGTGGCTCACTAAACAAAATAGTCCTGGAAAGACACGAAGGCAGCCTAAAGGAACACTGCGTGGGCGAGGCCAGCCTGGGAAGGCTCCCTGTTGTTCGAGTCCGAGTATGTCCTAAGGGGAAAAGGCTGAGCTGTGGAGAGCAGAAAAATCGGTGGTCCAGAGGGTTGCAGGGGAGGGAGGTGGGACCTGCAGACGCAGAGCCTGTAGGGAGCCGCGTGGTGACGACTTGGCAGCGAGGACTCATGAATCATAAAAGTTCGGCAATCTGGCACCGGGTGCGGGAAGTGGAGGAGGCTGGTGGAGTCAGCAAGTGCGGGGGAGCTGAGACACAGCGGGGGGGGGGGGACCCTGTGTACTTCCTGTTCAAGTTAGCTGTCAGCCTCTAACGCCTTCAAGAAGTGAAGATGTTTAAAAGGAAAAGAAAGAAAAAATGTACAATATGATAAATTCTGCCTCCCAGGCATCGGATGAAGGATTGTTTTCATTACTATGCCAAAATTTTACATTTGGAAATACTTAGTTTCCAGTGGGAAAACCAAACACCCAACCGTTATCGAGCCATATTCCACACCTGTGTAGGGTGATCTTTGTTTGTTTGTTTTGGTGCTGGAAATAGAACTCAAGACATACCTCTTGCCACACAGGCACTGTTCCAGTGTGCACATCTTTGGCCTTTCGCTTCGCATTTAATTAAAGGTCTGGGGGGTGGAACTGGTCCTTGAATAAGTGACTTTGCACAGAGCTCTAATCCAGCTCACCTCTTTTAAACTGTAAAACAGGTTTTTAATTGACTACATTGCTCCTGGTGGGCTTACAATTGAGATTCTCCTGCCTCAGCGTCCCAGAATGCAGGGATTACAGGCATGCAGTACCACACCAAGGCTCTGCAAGTGTTTTTGAATAGGAACAAAAGGCTGAAGTTCAAGTCATTAACGTTAAAATTCTCCAGTTACATCACTAAAATAATTTAAATATGAGCCTAACCATTAAATTGAGGACAATACTAGTGACTTTATTGCATATATAATTTTTACTGTTTTTTTTTTTTTTGTGTGTGTGTCTTTTTGAGACCGGGTCTCGCAATGCAGTTGAGGCTGGCCTTGAGCTCACTTTTGTAGCTCAGGCTGGTCTCGAACTCGCACCAATCCTCCTGCCTCAGCCTCCCGAGTGCTGGGATTACAGGCGTGCGCCACCACGCCCGGCTAATTTTTACTGTTATACATAAGAAAATTGAAACTTAGCTGGTGAATGCTAAAGTTGGACATGCTAATCCAACTTTCACTTATGCTACAATTATTAGCGGTGACTTTAAACCAAGAACAGCAACGTTTCGCCAACATGTGATGTGCTCTGTCACTGCTGACACTTCACTGCTTGAACCTTCATGCTTAGACATGTGTAGGACACTGTATTAGCATATGTGCTGTTGGAGCAAAGGCTGTAAGCCATTATTTAAAAAAAAACACTTTATTTATTTATGTTATGGTGGGTTCAGCCTGCCTGGGGGTGGGGCTGGTGCAGCATGTGGTGCTGGGGACCGACCAGCCCCAACCACATGGTCTCTGCGGTTGCCTAAGCTGGCCTAAGCAGGTGCTCTGCACCGCTGAGCTATCTCAGCAGCTCTGTAAGTCATTATATTAAAGAGAATGTTTGGGTTGCTGGTTGGCTCAACACTTGACTGGTTTTACAGGTTGCAAACTACCTGGAAGGCAGGTTCTCTAAGCGTTGGGAAAGGCCAGACTGGGCGGGGAAGAGCGGAGGAAAGCAAGCCGTGAGATTCTGCAAATGGGGAACGAATGTGCTCAGGGCAGCCCTCATCCGGGAGACGTCAGGGACTCTTGCAAGATCTCAGGTGATTGACACTAGAGGTAAAGGAGGGGGTAGTGTCTCCTGCGCGTCACTACCACGGTGTTCCTTTCTAAAAAGCTGCTGTGTTTTCTTACACAATTGTATAGCTGCCTTGGCATTTGCCCCAGTTAGTTTCTCCCAGGTCCACTTGTTATTGATCTGAGGTGGGGGTGGGGATGGGATGAGGAGGTCTCTGTCTAGTGCATGTGTGTGTGTGTCTGTGTGTGTGTGCACGTATGTGTGTTCCAAGAAGGTTGAGCTAGACTGGAATTTTTCACAGCATTTCAAGAGCCCACAGCCACATGCACACTTGCTTATTGGGTCCTTGCTAGCTCTAATCTTACTGATTAAGTCTCATGATCTTGTCCCAAGTCAAGGAGACAGGAGTGTACACATAAGTGTAACAGGAAACAGGATTCATTTTGATTCATTCCACCTAGAGTCCAGTACAGCTTGCCCTCTGGCCCTGGTAATTAAACATAAAATATCCACATGTCCCTGTAACACCTACAAAGCCCTGCCCACGCATGACAACAAGCTCAGATCTGTGGCCTCGTCTTTGGGTTGGAGAGAGAAGCTGCTTCTGGTCCAGAGCACTGAGAACTGAAATAATAAGTTTTCTTTCCTCTTTGCTCCTCCTCTTTATAAATGGTGGAAAGCAAAGAACTCAGAGCCAGATTCAGTGCTCACAATAGTAGGAGGCTTTGCAAGTGCCAGGACCACCCTGCTGAGCTCACCATGCCTGCTGCTGAAGGGAAGGGAGCCCTTGGCTAGGCCATTTCTGCTGTAGGACATGGCCTTGACTCCTGTTGGCTGTCTTTAGTTATTTCCCTAAGAAGTGGGCAGTGTTTACAGTTGCGTGGATTTTGTGGCTTCTTTATCTTCCACAGGAAATTGATTTGGAACTATTTGTATACATTTTAGCCCCAATCTGATTTGCTTTGAAAATTTCTACCTTGAAATTTTGGTTGACTTTGTATGAAGCTACCTGGTATTCACCGTGTCTTTCCACACCAGGTCTGACAGCTTTTGGAAGATTTTTTTTTTTTTTCCTACGAAATGTCTTTGTGACAGTGCCTTTAATGTTCTTGAAAGACTTTAGGTCTAACAGCAAGGGGTTCCTCGGACAAAGCCTTTTACTTTCCTGGAGCTGCAGGAAGAAAAGAGTTCTGTTGTAAGAGGATCCTCCCTGCCCCACCAAGCTTGGCTGGAAGCTGCCTCTCATGGCTGGGATGCTAGATAGGAGCCCCAGTGTGCTCAGCCCTGCGGCGGCTCCATGGAAGTTCTCCTGCAGGACCATTCCTTACTTTTCAGGGGAAGGACTGGAAACATGATGGGATGCACTTTGCATCTCAGTGTGCCCCGATCCCTCTTTATTCCCTCTAGCTACACTCTGCGAATTGTTCAGATCACTCTTCACCTCACATCCTCCTCCCACCTTCTCATAAACATCGAGAAGACGGAAGCTAGCACTTCTTGTGTCCTGTCTCAAGTGGCCTCAGTTAGACTCACAAATTCGCCAACGCCTTCCACGTTACACCAGGGGATGGTCTTACCAATGGCTTAATAAAAAGCATGTGCCTCTATCTTGTCAGAGTCCAGGGACAGGATTCTCCTGTCTACTGATCTCTGGGCACCATGGGCCATTTCTCTAAACTCCTCAGACAGCCTCGCTAATGGTTTTGCAACCCTCATCCACTGCAGGGCCAAGTGGATAGCAGCGAGTCACTTGGCCAAGCCAGTGCTGAAGGCGGAAGAGAAGAGGTAGACACAGCGGTAGCAGATGAGGCATGCAAGTCTGTTAAAATACTCATGTTCCTAGGCAGTATGTACCAGTGTGAAGACTAGGAGACTTAACAGAAGATTCTAGAAAAGAGTGTCTTCCCAAATAAGGCACTGTAAAATAGTGATAAAAATCAGGCAACGCAAAATTAGGAAAAGATGGAGGAAGCCAAAAAGGGGGAAAGTAATGCTGGTGTGAATGTTGAGGACCCTCTCCTTGGATGTGTCCTGATGAGCAAATCGGGAGGCAGCTGGAGAAGAATGCGTGACGTACACTGTGCACGGGGGCTTTTAGTGAGAAGGAGGGTGTTGCTGTGTCAATTTGGAAACGGCTCTGTGTTGGGGCGGCTCTGCTATGGCCAGAAAAATTGCTGAAAATTGATGAGAATCCAGAAATAAATGTCACCACGGACGCCCCTGCATATGGCCAGGCAGAAACATCGCTAGAGTTATTTTGTGCGAAGGTTACCTTGTTCCTGTTGCACTAGGCCTGAAAGAGTGTGTGGGCTGGCACTGACAGGAGAATGCGCTGAATGCGCTGATTCCCCTAAAGAGGTGGAGACCAGCGCAGCTGGGGCTTCCATACATCCACATCTCACCTGTGTACCTTGTGCGCTCCTTTACTATCTCCTGGATACGTCAGAGAAACACTGCTCAAAAACAGTGTCTCCAAAAGTTCAGAGTTAGATTTTTAGTTGTGAAGATATTGGATCATTGAAATAGCTACATAGACTTCCCTTACGTTTTGTATCTATAAGTTTTCTTAAAGTTTTATTAAGAGCCACTTAAAGAAATGGTGTATCAATTTGGTTTTGTAGAATATAGTGATCAGCTTGCAGAGGTGGAGCATGCATACAATCCCAGCATCGTGGAGGCCGAGGCAGGAGAATAGAGAGGCTGGGAGAATAGAGACCCTGTCACAAAAGTAAGTAAGACTGGGATGTATCTCAGTACAAAGGCCCTGGGTTTAATCTCCAGTACCAGATGGAAGGAGCGAGGGAGGGAGGGAGAGAGGGAGGGAGGGACAATGAGATGGGGCGGTAGGAGAGGGAAAGACAGAGATAGAGAGACAGAGACAGAGAGATAAAGAGGAAAGAATGAGACAGTGAGCAGACAGACAGGCAGGCAACAGACACAGAGACAAAGAGACACACAGAGAGACAAAGAAAGAGACAGAGACCGAGCAAAGTATGAGCTCATCAGACATATCTGAAGGAGAGGAACATCTTTCCAGTGAGTAATAGAAGCCCTATGTGATCAGCTCTATAATTAAAATGAAGAATATAAGGGAAATTACCATGATTAATGTAGTATTTTTAAGTACTAAATTATTTATAATGTGGGAATTATAAATATATCAATGTCTATTGAATTTAAATTAAAACCTCAACAGGCAAAGAAAATCTATTTAATCATCATGTATTCATCAGATATATGTATTATGGTTTTGTGAGTTTTAATAGAGAAATAAAACTTCGTAGCATCTATGATTTCTTCAGTCTATTCAGGTATTTCTATTCTCTGAACTCCATTTCTCGTATATTTGATGATTTTTCTCATGTAGTCCTCACTCTTACTTTTCCTTTTAAGAATTCTTAGAGGTTAATATCCGTCCATGAGCAAACGGACATGCTCAGCAGCACTCGTCTGAGAAAACCAGCCACAACTCAGATGCAGAGTTCAGACAAAATTTGTTTTGTGACTTTGTAATTTTATAATAAAATTAAGTAGGTATTAGATATGACTTTTCCCAGTGGCAAAAAAATCTGTCAAATACATTTTTAAAAATTTATTTCCATCCTAGATGATGGTGGGGAGCACTTCTTTTAATTTAATTTTCTTTTTCAGAGGCAGGGGTGCAATTGAGGGTCTTATGTCTGCTGGCCAAGCACTAAGCCACTGAGCTACCATCCAGCCCTGGCAAACTTTCTCATGTGATAGTACTAGTGCAATAGTTTATTTATTAAGTGTAAATACATTGAAATTTAGTTAAAAAGAAAAAACAGATTTCTAAAGAGAAGTAGTTTCAGATTTATATAATAGATAAGCTTTGATCATCTTAACTATTTTCACCTGGAGAGACCCAGAATGACCTTGGTAAGAAACAACTTGTCATTCTATCAAGGTACGAGCTGGAGAGTGGTTGCTTCTGTGTGACAAGTGGGCTGGGTCAGTGGGGGATCTAATTAAGCAGTCACCATCTCGCTCTCAACACAGCCTTCTTGTTGCTTTACTGAGACCTGGAGGAGCTAAGTAGGACAGCGCAAGTGGCACACGTCCTTCCGGGATTGGAGCGTTTGGGGATTCCGCTTGACAGGGAGTGCTTTTCCTCCTTCATCTGATCCTCAGAAACTTTCACCTGACTTTTCGAAAGGTGTGTTCTCTGAACCACCATTGTTCCTTGAAGTCAGTTTATTAACCATGTAAGACCCAAGGGCAAGCATGCGGCTTTTATAGCAAATGTCTTTCTGCTTAGTTCCCACTTGGAAAACAAATTACTACGGAGCTAGGGCGTAGCTCAGAGGTTGAGCACAGACCTAGCATACTCGAGGCCCTCCATTCTATCTCAAGCATAACAAACACAAATGTTCTAATAAGACTTGAAATGCCTTGTGTCCAGCCCTCTTCTGTGTGTCTCCGGGAAGCTAGGATCTCTAATTTGGTGCTTACTCTTTCTACTACATTCACTATATTTTTGCTAATCATGTTTTTGTTTGCTTTTTTTTGGATCCTGATAGAATCCCGGGCCTTGTCCATAGTACCAGATGTTCTATCACTGAGCTATTCTTCCAATTTCCTGTGTTTAATTTAATAAGTGCTATATCATTTTTCTCTAAGATTATATCTCCTTGTACACATTTCTTAATATTTCAGGGCATACACCAAGGAGGGACTTATTACTGATGCATGAATCTATAATACTCCAGGATCATGCTAAGCTGTCTCCAAGATAGCTGTACCACTTCATGTACTTATAATCAGTGTATGAATTCTGTTTTCATAGGTTATCAATGTTTTCTTTCTTTCTCTTTTTTTCCTCAGTACCAGGGATTTAACTTGGGACCTTGTGTTTGCCAGGTAGACACTTATGCTGATAAGCTCTTCCCCTGGCCAGGTAATCAATTCTTGGTGTTATCAACCAGCAATAAATGCTGGAGAGGCTCTGGAGAGAAGAGAACCCTTCTCCACTGCTGGTGGGAATGTACATTGGTAGAACCTGTATGGAAAGCGTTGTGGAGGCTCCTTGAAAAAGACTAGAACTGGACATCCCATTCAATCTGGCTATCCTCCTACTGGGGATTTTCCCAGAAGAACTGAAAACAGATTTCTAAGATTGTTCTCAGAATATTTTTCTTTCAGTGTTAGGGGAACACCTTTTAGGTCATTATTCTTGCTTGTATTTTAAATATCTTCATATATATATTTTTTTTTTGTCTTTTTGAGACAGGGTTTCGCTATGCAGTTGAGGCTGGCCTTGAGCTCACTTTTGTAGCCCAGGCTGGTCTCGAACTCGCACCAATCCTCCTGCCTCAGCCTCCCGAGTGCTGGGATTACAGGCGCGAGCCACCACGCCCGGCTATCTTCATATACTTTTTAAAAACTTAAAATATTTATTTTACATTATGCAAATAAAATGTGGTATCACTATTCTTTCATACATGTTAATTCCTGCTGCCACTGTTTTGTTTTCCACAGGCAGATTTGTTGTGGTTTGCATCCCTCTTTTCGAAGTTCTGAGCTCATTTTGGGTTTTGTAATCTCTTGGACCCCTAACGAACCTGAATTAGGGCTACATTTGTTGGAAAGAGAATCCACGTTTATTTATTTAGTAGTAGTGGAGCTCAACTCAAAATTACTTTCAGTTAATGTCCAGGCTTGAACTATGCCAACGAATAGCTTGGAAATGCCAACGCGATCAGGTTTCTGGGCCACGATTTTGACTTTTCTGCGTTCTCTTTTTCACCTACGGCAAAGTCAACTGAAAACTGATCACTTTCCTGCCCCCTGGTCTTCCCAACATGCATCTCTTCTCTACTTCCTCCTGGCTCTCACGTGGGGCCTGTCGCTGCCCTCCCTGCCCTGAGGACTTGTTAAATCCAAGGCAGCTTGCAATTAAAAGTGCTTAAGCTATGTGACGTGCTTTCCTGACGCTTCATTTCTCCCTCTGAACCTAATTTTGTTCATACTGTGAGATTAGGTTTCCAAGATCTCAGATGAGCGCCGGTCTGACTCCAGAGAAGTCTGCGTGGCAGTCTATCAAACCGCGAACCACCTTGAGCTGTGGTGGGAACTAGGCAGCGCGGCTCTGTTTCACTTCTCTTTTGCCCACAATGTATGGTTCTCATAAGAATATCAGGATTGCTCTGTTTATGCTTTACGTTATTATTTATTAATTTGACTTAATTTTCTTTTCATTAATTCTGGGAGTTGAATTCCTGGCCCTTTGCGTGCAAAGCCTGACCTTGACCCCTCAGCTCTCTGCCCATCCTGACCTTACATATTTTGTATTCTTTTCAAAATTCAGCAGAGTTAGCCTGGTTGTTTTTCATTTAATAAGTGAATCTACAGTTGGAAACCAGGGGAAGGAGCTCTTCTCTAGTCTGCCCACACCTATGGCAGTTTCAACCCACAGCGATGTCGCAGACATTTAGATGGAGCTTGATGCTCAGCGTTGCTGTCTGAAGACCTTCTTACGCTGCGCAATTCTTGGCCTTGCTGGTCATGCATGGCTGCCCTTTATTTTTGGCTAAATATGTATGGGGTGTTGAAGCAAAACCAGGCCAATGAGCAGAAGCAAAAGAGAAAGTGGATACTGCTAACTTGGGGATAAAATGTTGAAAGGGCTGTGGCTCCCCTTGAAAAAATGTTTGCTTCTGACGTCTCCTGTCTGCTGCGGCTGCACGGCTGATCCCGTTGGGAAGTGGAAGAAAGCAATGGCATCTTAGCTGCACCCTCGCCGAGAAAGCAGTGCTAATTTGCTTTATAGCGAAAGATTTCTGGTTAGAAGTGCTCTAAACATTGCTAATCCAACCGCAGGCTCTTTTTCGACAATATAATTTAATTTTTCCTTTGAAAATTTTGCAAAATAAGCTGGACATAAAATAACAAGTTTATATAAAAACCAGGTAGTTTATATTTGGCATTTGATCATTGCTGAAAGCAAATAAAGTTTCATGAGTCTATCAGAGACCCTAAGCGCTGTTTTTTAGGAAAATTAAAACACACGTTAGAATTCACTAACGATAGACAATTGAGAAGACTGCTCCAGTATTTGACATGCAGATCATGATTATGTTAACTCACTTTTGCCCCTCAGCCTACTCCATTTTGTATGGGATACAGAGATATGGACGACAGCATGTTAGTAAAACTCATGCTTCTTCAAGTGCCCAAGCTAACTTTATACAAATCCTAACTTTCATTTAAACTGTCACTCCAGAATGACTTTCTGTGACAGGTTAAGAGAAAAGTCCCATTGTAGGAATGGAAGTCACAGGTCATAAAAGTGTATAGATGACCTTTCTAGTTGCTTTTTTTGTAAACATAAAATAGAGTAGCATGTAAATTTAGATGTGTGCATCATACACACACACACACACACACATTACATCTCTATGTTAAGTACATGTATAGAAAATAATTTTAAATAAAAGTGTGGAGAGAATATTCTTCTTTAATGACAGTATATGTTGCTTCTCTGGAATTCATTCCTCTTTAATTAGAATACATTTTCCAGATTTTCTTATGTGACATTTTCTAGCTATTTCTAGACAGCCTGGGTTCAAATGCAAACTCTGCTCCTCATCTGTGTTAAATTGGGAAGCATACTCAATATTTCTGTATGTTGGATATTGGAAGGGGTAAATTATTTGAAGTATGCAAGCTGTTAAAAGTTCTGGGTCATAATTTTTTGTTTAAGTGTTACAGTTATTACTTCACTGAACAATGGCCATATGGAGAACACTGTATTACTTGCTGAAATGATTTTTGCATTCAATTAGTGTGGAGATTCTGGTCATAGATCACATATCAAATAAATTTACTTCAAGAGAAATTTCATTTTATGAAAATATGATGTAATTCCTAAAACAATTCAGCAAAAGTCTTGCAACCCACTCTGTCCTTGAATTTGGTCCATTTTGCTAATAATTTTTGCAGATATGAAAGATATTGTTTAGAACAAAGTCATACGTACTCATAAATAGTATGGTCCCTCCATTACTATGGGTTGTTGTGGACACTGTACAAAATATACCTTCATAAAACACCATCTGCAGCAGCTAGCTCATCCCTTCACCATGTTTCCTTAGAAGCATCCACTTCAAGGAGGGAAGAATTACATTCCTGTGGTCATGCAGAAGTATGGCGGTTCTCTCCCCTTTGGTTTAGCTTTACTTTATTTGGTTCTTGCGCATAATAAAACTATTATCATCCATGTGGAAGTACATTGTGTGTATAACTTTTTGGTTGTCTTAAAATCTGAAGATAGGCTTTATTTCTTCGAGAAGTTCTGTCAGAAGCTGTGGTCCCCTAGCTGGCTGTTCTTACCTTGTCTCTTAGGGAACTCGCAGGGCTGCAGCTGCCAAGGCAGTGGTGGGAACCCAAACCTCGTAGCCCAGACTCCAGCATTGGGGGTCTCTGCTCTGTCCTCTCTCCAGGTGCATTGCGGTCAGGCACCTCAACACTGCCTGCCCTACCTGTGATTCTGTGACTTGTAGACAGGATTACATGCTTGCACGCATTCTATAGGACAAGGGGTGCCCTTACTTAACTATCTGTGACATGATGACTTTAACTGAATCCATGCATGCTTTTGTTCCATGACCACAGACAGCTAGAATAGCTGGCACTGCAAGCATAACATGCATGGAACTAATATTTTCCCTCAGAGGTAGCTGGCGTTTACTCCCTTCATTTTCCTTTGCTTCGTTTTGCGCAGAAATGAAGCTGTCATAGTGCTACAGCTGCCCACGTGGCAGCTGTGCTGTCTCTCTCTGAGTGCCTCCTCAGCTAGAAAGGCTCTGTCCCCTTCCTTTCTTCTCTCTGCAGCTTTGTACCACCTGGAATCATGGAATCATCACTGGGATACTTGTTTGTTTTATTTTTTTCTTCCTTCTCAGTGTTATTCCAACTGCAATGGTACAGTGAAAATAAGCATGAAAAGCTATGGAACCATATTAATAATGACTAAATACTGATATTATGTAACCTATGTTAAATTTTCAGTACACACACAGTACAATAAAGTAGTGAATTAGAACAATTATTCATATAATGTCCGGGCTTTTAAAAAAACAATCTGTTATGAGAAAGCGTGAATTATTGGCCATGTAAAATATTTTAATTACATACAATGATCAAATGCATGAGATAATTATTCCAGTTTCATTGTATTGATTTCATAATAATTATACAATTTATAATTTATTTCTTTAAGAAATATAGTAAAAATATGAAAGTTAGAAGTGAGTTTTCAGGGCCCAGCAGGATGGCTCAGGGGTCTAGAGCGCTTGCTTAGGAAAGCTTGGGCGGCTGCAGGGACCGCGGTTCGATCCCAGCACCGCATGCTGCACCAGCCCTGCCCTCAGGGTAGGCTGAGCCGGCCATAAAAATAAATAAACAAACAAACAAAAGTTCTGAAACAAGACTAAATTTTAAAAAAATTTAAAAAAGAAGTGAGTTTTCACATAGAAGTATCCAAAAGGGGGCTAAGTGAATTTCTTACAAAATTAGTGATCTTTTCACATAGCTCTTGAGAATCAATCAGGAAACTCATAGAAATTTGTAAGAAAATTTAGTTAGATCTCTAGGCATAGAGTCATTTGTAAGTCTATGGCTTCCCTGGGGATCAGCATGACTGAAAACAGAAGATCTACAGCAAAAAGCAGACGATATGAGAAAGCGAAAGAACCAAAGACTAGCCAATAAATGTGCAAACAACGGTGCAAAACAACTGAACCATAAAAGTTCTTAATCAGAAGAGATAGACAATGAACTTAATGTTTTAAATAATGCTTTTCACCAATTAATTTGCCTTGTGGTCTTGTCTTAACAAAAACAGGAAACAACAAAAAAGTGAAGCAACAGGCAATAAAGCTTCATGGCACACCGAGGACAAGTTACTCCATGAACACGTAGCACTAGCAATTCAAGCGCTTGCTTTGTAGGACCAGGCTAACGAACAGACTGAGATTTAGCTTATGACAAAGATTGTACCTAAAGCAAAGGGAGATCCAGCCTAAGGGGCTGAGTAATTGAATCTCTAAGGAGGAAGCAACCAGTAGATCTCAAAACCACAGTACTGAGGTTGGAAGAATTAATTGTTGAAAAGACAATTATAAAACCAAAAAGAATGGCTTCAAAATATTAACATGAGAAATTGTTAATACAAGAAAGTTTGACGAAGTAATTCTTAACAGTAAAGATGAAGAATTCAGTTATAACGTCACTATGAACAAACTTGAAAGGAAAAACGAGATTCATATGTAAATACAAAGCATGTTAATGATAAAAATATAAATGACAATACATAGTATAATTACATGTAAAATATCAGTGTAGACAATATGGCCAAACATAAACTGATGAATGCTTTTTCTAATAATTTTGAAAATTCATATTTTTATGCTTACAATTAAAAAACTAGCACAACTACTCATAGAATGAGATCAGGAGCCTATGGCCAAGACTTTATCCTCATTGACGACTTCCCATGAGTGTCACCTTAGGAAATTCCCAAGCTCCTTTCTAGTATTAAAATCCTTGATGGTTTTAAAGTGTTATAAAATTTAAAGTGGTTAACACCTGACAAGCATTAAGAACAATGAGTGCTATCCCAAAAGTTTATTATCAAGCCAAAAATGAACTGCCATTTTTACTCATTAGAATAGTACAAAGTAAAAGGATAACGGGATCTATTATGAACGAAAATAGCAAAATGTTCACGTATGTTGCCTCTTCCCATTTTGAGGCAACATGTACACTGTGGCTGGGTGACACTTTGGTAGCATGGATCGCATTTTAAATAGCACAACATTCAAATGAGCAGTTCTTCATGTAGTAATCTGTCTTAGGGCTGGCCAGATAGCTAGGTGGATTAAAGAGCCAGCTTAGGCAGATGCAGGGACTGAAGCTCCATCCATCCCCAGTGTGCTGAGCCGGCGCCCCCTCCCGAGTGTACTGAGGCTGTATCCAAGAGTGGGCGTGGTGCGGCGTTCCTCCTGTAATACCATCTCTTGGGAGGCTGAAAACAGGAGGGTCACTATGAGTCTGATCTACATAGTGAAACCCTGTAGGACCTGTATATATATATATATATATATATATATATATATATATATATGTATGTATGTATGTATACATATATACACATATATATATATGTATATATATATACATATATATATATATATATACATTGTGGCAGGTAAAGTGGGTGAAATTATGCGACATCCAAACCAGTAAATTCCAGGCCATGGCTGAGAAGGGTAGTTTCTCACACCTCAGGAAGTCACACAATAAATTTTCTCTGGTCTCATCAGTTAAACAAAAACAAACAAAATGAACACTTAACTGCAACTCTGAGAGCAGAGGTCTTCAAGGCAAGTGGCTGTTGGCACAGGTTACTTCTGGAAATGCTAAGTTTTAATGATCGTACTTGTTAAATTGTGCATAGTCGTTATTTGTACTACTGTGAGGTTATAAGTATGTAATGATAGTATTAAAATGAGTGTAAAACCATAAATAAGGGCTGGGGAGATAGCTCAGTGGTCTGAGCACCAGCTCGACAAGCTCCAGGACCTGGGTGCGATTCCTAGAACCACGTGCCTTGCCAGCCCTGGAATCCTGGGTGCACTGTGCGGGCCACAGAAACTGGGCAGGTGACGCATGCCTATCATCCCAGTACTGGGGAGGCTAGGACAGCAGAATCAGGATAAGTCCAAGCTGCGTAGCAAGACCCTGTGCTGAATAAATAAGCAAACATAAGTAATTTTCTAATCCTGTGATGATGCAAGTGATTTCATGCCATTAGTTCTAAATGTGTTCCTCTTATTTTATATTTCCTTTGCTAATGGCCATATACTAATTATACATACATCATGGGGTAAACTGTGACACTTTAATATGTGCTTAGATTATGCGCAGACCAAATTGCGGTGATTCGCGTTTTCGTCTCCTTCTTACCTCGCTACGTCTTCAGCTCTTCATGGAGCACACCTTAAGCCCTCCCATCCTGTGCTCCCCTTGCCTGTGCTGAGGCCTGGGACCCAGCCTTCCTTGCTCCTAGATCTTAACCATATATTCTAGTAAAAGATGCTTCCGGGCGACTCCCCTTTAAGGTTTTCTCCCTCACTTCGAACACTCCTACCTCATCCTTTTTATTTTAATAACAAAGCAGATATTGATAAAGAATATAAAGAGAACCGTTCTTCATCTGCGGCTGCACAAAAGCCACTCAGTGTCTTAGAAACATGATTGGAGAGTAACACTGCTCAGTAGAGCTGATTCCTCGTGTCACATCGTTGGACAGGACATCCAGCCTTCCCTAGCCTTTCTTCTGACCCTTCTCTGCCGTCACAACCCATTTTCTTCCTTTAGTCAATGTATTTTGGCTTTCCACGTGTGACAAAGAGCTAGCACCAGAATGTCTTTAAAAATAGAGACATGAATCTACCGAATGAAAATCTTCCACAACCCAAGGCAGCATCACCCCAGTGAGAAGACAGCCTGTGAAGTAGCAGAAATCACTTGTCAACTGTTCTCTCAAGGACTGAATATCAAGAACATAGAGGGAACTAAAAGAAAAAAAAATTCCCACAGCTATGAAAGTCCATTGAAAATTAGAAAAATTATGTAACTGGACATTTTCACAATTAGGGAAGCAAAGTAGTTCTCCTGAGGAAAGGAGGTCTACTGCTGAGCCTCTGCACAGCATGGGTCAAGGGCGAGGGTCCCCAACAAGTACAGGTTGTAATTTGAGCAGCACCCCACACTCCCTGTGTGTGCAAACCCACTGAGCCAAGTTCTTCCGACTCCTTAGTGATTTAGGGATGGCAGTTAATGGTTCAGAACACTGCAAAGTGCATTTATGTAACTTCATTTGGTGATAGTTAAGCTCTTCATTTAAAAAATAAATTTCTGTGGCTTAAAGACTGTAGAGTTTGTGTGATAATTCATGCCTATAACCCCAGCATTTGAGAAGCTGAGGCAAGAAGATCACCTTGAGTTTGAGGCCATCCTAGGCTATCTAGTGAGACCCTGACTCCAAAAGACTACACCAAAATAAACTAGTGTGGCATGCAGATGAAGACCTCCCCACTGGCCCTCAAATGGGATGAGCTGAGCCATGCTGTGACAGTTGCAGAAAGACCCCAAGCCACTGAGTTCAAGCAGGTTGTCAGACTTGGTTTGTGGACTTCCAAATAATAAAGAATGCAGTTCTGTCTCTGTCCCTGTGTCATTCAAAGAAAAAATATTTTAAGCGTAAGTCTTTAAACATATTTTTGATGAATTCTTTAAGACTAAACCTGTCATAAATGCAAAAAAATTATACTCATCTAATTTATTTTGGCAAGAATGAACTCTCCAGTTTTGCACACTCTAATTACTGTCAGACGTGTATATATCTGATTGTGTGTGTCATTTGGTTATAATGACGAAGAAGAGGAAGACAAAGAAGAAAAGAAGGAGGAGGAGGAAGAGAAAGCATAGAATAACTAGGGGGACAGCAGAGAGAATGAGAAAAGAAGAGAAGGAATATAAAGTTTAAAAAAAGGTGAAACCCAAGAGGCCCAGCACCACCTGCTGACAAAGGTAAATGCAGTCCCTGAAGTGCCCGCACCTCACATGCCCGTGCATGGGAGGAAGTGTGTGCTCGATTCTGACAGTCTGCAGGATCTCTCTCTTTGGAGTTCAGCCACTCAGGCCCACATCTGAGCTCAGTGGGTCTTTTGAGGGCACTGGGACCTTTGAAATCTGTGACTAGCAGGAAGTGCCTGGCTGGCTGGTGTCACCCCCAGATTAGAAGCCAAGGCTGCAGAAACCCCTTCTGCCTCGCTTGCCCCAGGACATGGTGCGCCCGGGACCTGGCAGCGCATGAGGCAAGCAAGAGTTTGCCGAGGACAGAACTGTGCGTACGCGTGACAGGGAGACACACGTGGAATGAGTGAAGAGCGAGACCCATCTCCAGGGACGCGCCGCACTTTATGGAAGTGGTAGTGAGTTTCCTTCTTTTGTATGCACGGAGTCTACCATTAGAAGTCACACGAGACTTACTGCCTATTACAACTCGTTCGGCTACTGCCTGCCACCTCAGGTGATGGATGAAATCAGCATAAATGTTATAGATTTTTAACACGGAGTGTAATGTAGGCAACAGCCATAAACTTAGGACATTTCACCCCACTCAGCAAACATCACAGAAGGTCAGGAAGGATAAATATTTGGGAGACAGAAAGAAAAATGCGTGCAGTGCTCGGGGGATGGGTCCGGCAGACCACGTACAGGTTTTCAAATACATGAATTTTCCAGAAGATTCTGACTTCACCACCTCGATGAAAAAGAAGGTGTCTGGTACTTACGTAAGCATTAAGATTGAGGGTGGCGAAATAGCTCAGCGGATTAAAGCACCTGCTCAGGCAAGCATAGGGACTAGGGTTGAATTCTCGAGCCACGTGAGGTGCTAGCCCCACCCCAGGGCAGGCTGAGCTGTCCACAGAGTCCGGGAGTAGTGGCACATGCCTGCAGTTCCAGTGCTGGGGAGGCTGAAAACAGGAGAATCACTTGGAGTCCGAGCTGCATAGCAAGACCTCGTAACAATCAAATATATTAGAAAAACAGACAAACAACAACAACAAAAATACCAGAAAACATTACAGTCAACCCTATTATTGGAAAGTAGAGAGTTTGCTTCATTTCATTGTAAGAACTGAATGTCTTGTTGACCTACATTTTCCAAGAATAGTGGAATTACCATTCTATTTTTAACATGCCCCCACTGTTTCCACTAGAGCTGATGCTGTAGGGACCACATACTATACTTTATAGTTTACGTTTAAAATAAAACTGGCTCTTGACGCAAATGGAAAGTCATGAACTTTGAGAATTTGGAGGATATACTGATGTTAAAGAGCATAGAAAAACATGTGTCCAAGACAGGATCTCTCTTCTGGGACAACCCCGGTCACACTGCGAATCAGAACAATACATAGGCTAGTGACGCCACCACCCTTGATATCAGCTTTTCCATGGGTTAGCTTCTTAGAAAAATGCCACTCACGTCTGTGAGATTCGTGGCTTTTAGTAACAGCAATTTTATTTGTATTATGAGAGATGATTGGTACCTCTGACCCCAGCGGTCTGAAGGTGGAGCTGCAGATTTCAAGGCCAAGCCCAAACTAGTGTAAGAACAGAGGGCATGGGTCAGCGTGAAGACCCTGGATTCAGTCACCAGGCCTGGGGAAAAAATGACAAATAAAAGCCTAACTGACCAATTTTATTGCTAATTTTAAAGTAAGCTAATTATTTCACAAAATGACAGTAAAAGGGGTAAAACAATTATTAGAAGGTAACATAAATATCTCAATAAATGTAATTTCTCACACGAACTTGTTTTACCCTTGTATTAATCAATTAGTGCCGATTATATGTTTATTCATCAAATATATGACAATATGCTTATGAAAATTCTAGTATAGATTTCAGAGAATATAAAAACCATTATGTTTGGATTGTAGCGGAACATCTACCTGACAGTTCTTGTTTTCTGACCCACTTTCCTCTGTACTACTTTGCCAGCAGATCACTCATGCAAAGCAGACAGCCTAGAAGGTCAATCACGTTCACTAAATTAAAAATGGAGGTTTGAGATCAGAGGCTCCCTAGCAGGTTGTCTGGACAGGAAAGATAGAGCTGAGCCTCCGATCCAGATGTTCTTATTCTGTCCTACCCTAGTGCCTGCCTTTAGGGAGGCTGCAGATCAACACACACACACATACACACACACACACACACACACACACACACACACACACACACACAGGCAAGCACACAATTAAGCACTGAAATCCTGGTCCTGAGTGAGGTAAGTAGGGTGTCTTTCATGGGAAAATTGATAACTTTGTTATCATTTATTTGTTAAGTAAACTTTTATCACTTTTTGTGTGCTAAGTATTTACTAGGAGCAGACAGGCAGACCAAGATAGGTGGGTGGATAGACAGACAGACAGACAGACAGACAGACAGAGGATAGGCACTTCATTTCCTAGCTCCAGTTCACTCAGAGTTTAACAGTGAGACTAGACAAGCAGGGACCGATAGGCTGATGACCGCTCGCTGCGGAGGGGTATGTAATTCAGATCTCACAGCGCAGGTAGGACCGAGTGATGGCTGCGGAGTGTCTCGTTGTGTCTCAGTCTCTGAGAAGAGGAGGCCGTGGAGGGCCTGAACCAGGACGGCGACTGTGGTCCTGAGCGGGAAGAGATTTACTGCGCAGGATGCCACTGCAGCAATTCAATATGAATGTGTGAAGTGTGTGGCTAGGCAGCGTCAGCCAGGGTGAACAGCACAGACGGGAGAGGTTGCAGTTTCTATGCTGGAGATAAAACGCACAAAGCAGCTGGGAGTGACGCTTAACACTTCTGAGCCTGAAGGATGGGCTGATCCTAACCTAAGAGCATTTGTTTCTCGAGGGTGGTAAGGGCTAGGCTAGAGGAAAATATGAGCAGAATTCCGAGGAGTGATTAATAGGTGATATCCCTGGACTGAAATGTGGGGTAGAAGAGAGTGGGATTGAGGACTCAAGGCACCACAGGTAGTGTTGTTCAGAGCTTGTGCTTTTTTTTTTTTTTTTAATGCTTTAGTCACAGAGTGTGGTGGGTGGGTCATGTGATCATCCTGTGGTATAGCTCCTGTGGTACAGCTCCTGTGACAGGGCTCCTGTGGTACCACTCCTGTGGCATAGCTCCTGTGGTATGGATTCTGTGGCACGGGCCCTATGGTACGGCTCCTGTAGTATGGCTCCTGTGCCAGGCAGGAGCAGGGAGGACTATGGGAACTCGTCTGGTCAAAGCTCAGCAGATAATGACAAAACCAAAACCTTGATTCAGGTTTATTCGTGGACAGGCTTATAGTTCTGGCTTTCCACACCTGGGGTGATAACCAGCATGACCCTTGAATGCAAAAAGGCATCTCTGCGGTATTTATGCTGAAGATAAAGTTACACATTTTTAGTCCTCATAGACAGGGTGGATTTTTTTTTTTTGTTAAATTTCTCTTGCTTGTTTTAAGATCACTCTTAAAATGAATGAAGAATTGCATACTTTAATACAAATTATGCCAGTCAGGTAATCAATACAAAATTTGGTGGACATCCAATTGTTGCCAAATTAATATTATATAATGAATTTCCAGCAATCATTTCCCTAGTAAATAAAAGGGTAAAAAATAAGCACATGGCATGATGTCGAACGCTGGGAAAATACCTGAACAGAAGGCAGAACTTGAACCCAGGAAGGGGCAGGGGCAGGAGACAGAAACCAGATGGAAACGTGGTCGCAGACAGGCCCTTCGAGGATGACTTAGGTGGTGCGTTTTTGGAAGCTGGTGAGAATGGAAGCTAAAGGACATCGGGCTTGTAGCTGACATGTCAGGGCCAAAAGGAAAGAGAAAGAAGATGAAATAGGAGCAGCATTCGCAGAGTAATGCCACCCTCTCCACACAGGTAGCAAATGAGTCTGCCCTTCCTACTGCGTGCCTAATACCTAGAACAAAGGGTAGAAGGCTCTCAAAATTACTGGGTTAGTGAGGTGTGAACAAAGTAGAACCAAAGGCACCTGGTAGCCGAGAGCATACATACAGCAAGGAGGTGCAGCAAGCTAAAGGTCCCGAAATACTGACTGGAGATAATTGAGGTGTTAGAATGCAATGAGCAGGCAAAGACCAAAACCACGAAGACAGCTCGTCAGGATAACAGCTGTAGTCTTGTCTTCTTGATTTTTTCTATGGAATTAGTTGGAATTATGCTGAATTTGCAGATTTCTTTTTGGAGAAAACGATGGGCAGTCAGACACCGGAGAGAAGAGAATACCCCAAAAGCATGCAGCACAGGTGTTGCGTGGGGTCATTTTCTAACCCTAACCAGAGTGTCACCAGATAGACCATTCACAATGTGTATTTTGTTGGTGACAGTAGCCAGTGCAGGTGACATGCGGGATGATGACACACACACAATTGGAATTTGACCTTGTTGAGAGGGGAGAAGTCACTAACACATAAAATGTAAGAGGTCAAAACCAATGGAAGACAAATCCTTGGGGGATTCCAGCAAATCCGAGAAGCGGAAAAGATGAGGCAGTAGAAGGGCGTTAGGAAGAGAGAAAACGTTCCGAGATGGTAAGGCGTGGTCGGGGCATCCTTGTGCAGGGAGAAGGAATTAGCGGAGAATGAGAATCGAAGCGGTGGGAAGAGTAGGGGCACGCATCGGAGAGCTAACTGAGAGGTTCAGGGAAGCTAAGGACGCCCAACTCGAGAAATAGGTTATGGAAGGTAACGACTACAGCATCATTCTCAAATGCTCGGGGAATTTCACCAGCACATCTGCAGAAATAAAGCAAAGGGTCGCATCAGAAGTTCCGTAACGCCCGCAAGAGGCAGCTTCCCTGTGGCATCCGTACTCTGATGTCCGTGTTCCTCAACCATGGAACTTTTGCCAGGCACTGCAACCTGCCAAGGGGCAAGCGGCATTTTTGCTTGTGAAGCAACTTGTGTCGTTTTGTTGCAGGGAGTGGTGACTGACAAAAACAAGACATGTCAAATAAAAAACTATGCCCATGGTTTTTTTTTTTTTTTCCTTTCTATTAAATCACCATGCAAAGTTCTCTGGACTGTCTCGTGTCTGCTACATTAGCAGCACCAACGAGCGGAATGACCCAGGAGGAAAAGGAGCTTTAGATGCAGCATCAGCGTCGTGATTGGCCAATACCATCTGGGCCGATAATAAAAGATGAGACAACCAGCACATTGCTTACACCCAGGAGATTATCACCTCTGCTGCTTGACCTAACGTCTTTGCAGAAGGACTTGCCTTTGCTGAGTTTTCAAAGTTGATATTACATATTCAATTCCAGTAGAACTCAGAAAGAGCATCTTAGCAACTCCTTGGCAACGAGGTTTGAATTTCAAGTCATCAATGCAATTGTAATATTAATCAGCTTAATCGTCTCAGAGGCTCATGCACCTGTTTGCAGTAGAACTGCATGACCAGGAAGTTGCTGGAGGGAAAAACGGGGTTTCAGTTCCGTCCTCTGTCTGCAATAGCAACTGTCTGCAGGCACCTGGCATTACTGAATGCATTTTAGAACGTCGCCTTTGCAATGATTTTCAGAGTTTCTCACTTACTAATTTGGATATCCACAGTAGCAATGAACCTTCCTTCTCTAAAGGACGGATTGAAATCAGAGGAAAGTGGATTTACAGTTTAAAGGCGCCCCTGGGAAGGGAGATACGTGGGGGAAATGAGAGGAGCAGTTCCAGTTCTAACCAAATGAGGAGTCAACCTAAAGCAACACAACCGGATCATTGTCGGGGGTAGTGTGTCAGCAGGCGCCCGTATGCGGGCTGTCATGGCGGGGCACCGACATTGCTGCAGACAGACTCAGGTGTGTGTGGTAGGCAGACCCCGACCCTCCCAGTTGTGGGACACTGGAGCTCAGCGGGGCTCTTTGCCTCCTGGTTGAGAACATCACTGAAATTTGTATCGCTCTTGAGAACAGGCACCATGGTGGCCTAAGTACAGTGAGGGACATGGACAACGTTGACAAAGTGACAGTGGCTTATGTGGTAAAATATTGCTTGGGAAAAATATTCAAAGGAACAATAGCTGTGGGTCAAGGGACGGTTGCATCTATGCCACCAACCCCCCCAAAAAATGAGACAAGGAGGCTCAGGGGACCAGAGGCTGCTTGGGGAAAGGTGACACCGCTGTGAAATAGTGTTCATTGGAGAAGGAGCCGAATAGCCTGGAAAATCAGGGCCCACTGAAGCAACACGCGGTCAGTTCTTCTGAAGTGCATGCGGTTTGCGGTTGCGGGTGGCCCAACACCAGTGTTTGCAGAAGCTTGCAGTGACCAAGGGGTCGCTTGACTCCCACACTGGGCCCTAAAGTAAGTGGGAAATGAAACAGAGGCTCCTTCTTAAGATCATCTGTGCATTCGGACAGTGGCGTCCACTGGTGAGCGCCCTGCCGCTGTCACCATCACGGAAGTCACCTCATCTGGGCTGGGAAGAGGCTCTGCTAATAGATCGTACTGCGTGAGAGCATGGTGTTCTGCGGGTGACGTGCGAGTGCTTCACAGGAAGTGCACAGCCAGGCTCAGATCTTACAGCGGCGAGGGCTTCGTGCGTGTCACAGGTTCGTCATCTTAGACGTGGGCGTTAAGAGAAAGCTGAGCAAACTTAGGATTTTAGATGCACGCAGCGCCCACATTCCCCTGTCAGTTGGAAGTCACACCAGGGATTTCCTGAGAAGGGCTTTGCTGATGGAAGCTTTCTGCATCGAGGGAATTCCTGGATATACCCAGCAAATAGAGGCTATTTCCAACTTCTGCCCGGAGAGAAGAAGAAAGGTGCAGATATGAACAGGTGACAGCCATCTCATGTGTCACGATATTCTATGTTCAGACTTAAGTTGGGTTAAAATTTACCCAGTTGTGTCTTAGTCATATCAGCCCATCCTGAGAAGCACTAGTGATGAAAGAGGACAGAATAACAGATTTGCCACCTAGACACAGCCTAGACATTCCAGAAACTTACCCGACAATGACAAAAGTCCGTCCGACACCAGACAATATTTAAGTGGAAATGGAAATCCCTTATGAGAAGGGTACTCAAGGGAATAGGTTAATCTTGATTTTTCACTCAGTTCACTCATATAAAAGGTACGAAAATTTTGCTGTCTATTAGTTACATATCAAATTGGTTATTACAGTCTATGTATTTTCAGCAATATTCTTATTCATAAAACAAATCTCTTATTCCATAAACTGTTTGGTGAAGGAAATAAAATGAAATGAAGTACTATTGCTTTCTATTTCCAATAAGATGAAGATGGTTGGCATCATGTTGTGGCTACATTTGTTACCGGGTAGCTTATTTCCATTTCATGGGTTGAAACGATCCCAAAGATGGAAAAATACCAGCCATTCATTCATTTGTTCAAAGCCGTCTGATTGACTTGGACTTGTGGTTTTAGGGTTGTGGTTTCTGAAGACTTCTGGACATGGTCAGTGTTATGGTTTGTGTATAGGTGTCCCCGCAAAACCTCATGCAGTCATGGGGAGGCTTCTGGAATTTCTGACTGATTATAGTGGGTGTGAGTGCTGCACCTGCCCTGGGGCAGGTGACTTGCATTTCAGTGTAGGGAAGGAAGAGACGTTAGCTGCTTGGGCTGCTGCTACGCCCCACTTTGCTTTTGCTGTCTGGGGCCACCACGATAGGTTGTTCTCGGCCTTGTGCCCCTCTGCCTTGGAGCTGGCTGAGTACGGACTGAAACCTCCAGTAACTGTGAGCTACATAATCCTTTCCTTCCTCCATTTTGGGTGTTGGATATTTGTTCCAGCAATGAGAGAAGAGTAACTAAGACGCTCAGTCTTGGCCTCAGTAACTTTAACTTCAGAGAGGGAGACAGTGGAAGGAAAGAAGTAAGGAGGGCAGGAGGGACAGAGAGTGAGGGAAGGAGAGAGACAGAGAAAGAGAGAGAAATAGAGAAAGACAGAGGCAGAGACAGACAGACAGAGACAGGTAAAGAGACCGAATAACAAGTTTGTTGTAGGTCCTTCTGCTGGAGAACCAAATGGAAGGGCAATCAGTTGAGGAGAAATCATAGTCCAACAGCTTGCCAGGTATACCACTAACCTAGTTTTGAGTGTTTTATGACCCATTAGTTAGCGTGTGGAATTAAAATGCCTAGAATTTAATACGTCTATTACTTGGTAGGTGTGTGGTTTGGGTAAGTCACTTCTCTTTTTATGCCAGTTTTCCTTCCTTTTCCTTCTTTCCATTCTCTCTCTCTCTCTCTCTCTCTCTCTCTCTCTCTCTCTCTGGTACAGGGAATTTAACTCAGGACCTTATGCTTGCCAGGCAGGCGCTGTGCCACTGAGCTAAATCCCCCACTGTATGTGCCAATTTTGATTTGGGAATAATACTCATTTCTCCGCCAAGGGCTGTTATTGATAAGAAATGAGTCAGCTCATTGGAGTACACGGAAGGCACATTTCAAGTGTGACATGCTTGTCCTGCCTGTGACCTAAGGTGGTTGAGTGGTTACAGCACAACGCAGACCATATTTGGGTGCGTTCTCATGTTATACGAGCACAGTTTCACAACTGACGGATCTCATGGAGGAGCAAAGCTAGTGTCCTATGCCATGCACAGAGCCAGCAGCCCTGGAAGAGAGCAACGGGTTGTGTGGCAGGGGAGCGTCTTGAACACAATATAAATCCTTACTTTGAATGGCAGTCCTTTATCAAAATTTTTGCTAATGCTCCTTTTCCTTAAGTAGTGGATGATGCGGGGTAATTTAGGTCTATCAGCAAGATTATTCTTTGGTATTCTGATCTTCATTTTGTCGCGGCTTGGCTGCTGGTGACATGTGTAATAAAAGCCTCCTTTTGCTGTTTGTGTTTGTGACACAAATGCGGCAGACCCTCCTTCCACAGAGGCCTTGCTCAGCAGCAGCACGCTCTGCAAGCGCACTGACTTAATATAAACGTGCTGAAATGCAGTACAGCTTTTAGAGGGCCTCAGATTTTGTAGGGAGCAAGCTCTTACGTATGTGCCTAGATCTTAGGAAATTGCAGTCTGCGTGTCTAATTATTTCTGCTCATACATTTTTATGCGCCTACCCCAAAATATGTTGATGCTTTTGCTGCTTGTTGAGCCATAATGTGAGCATTTTCTTGTGACTAGAATTATAACATTTTAGGCTCTGTAATTCTGCGCATTCCTCCAATAATGCTCAGTAGATGAATGTTCGCAGTTTTAAATAGATTCTCAAGATGAATTTAGTATTGCACCTACTCTATTGATGATTTTGTATTTTACGTGAGGGGTAATGTTTCAGACAAATCTCTGGAACTATGTGCAAGACACAATGACCCATCTTTTCTCTTTTCTCTATCCACCCAGTCTGCTCCCAGTTTTCCCGAGGCGTCTATGCGATCTTTGGGTTCTATGACAAGAAATCCGTCAACACCATCACATCCTTCTGCGGCACCCTTCACGTCTCCTTCATCACCCCCAGTTTCCCCACCGATGGCACGCACCCCTTCGTCATTCAGATGAGGCCGGACCTCAAGGGAGCACTGCTGAGCCTGATTGAATACTACCAATGGGACAAGTTTGCCTACCTCTACGACAGCGACAGAGGTGAGTGACAGGACCTCTGCCTCTCCGTGATCAGCCAAAGTGCAACACTTGTGCTCAGCACTGAGGGGCATTTGTAAAATTGTAGATATGTACAGAGGACCGGAGATCATGTGGCTTAATGTGGTTGTGCAAGTAAATAATGCGGTGCGAAAATAGGGTGACGTAGACAGTCAGTATCTCAACAAAAGTGGTGTGTGTTCAATTTACAAGAGGTAATTTATTATTGCAATGACCAGACGTGCAGTCATAACACAAGGAGAAATTCTGGGCATTAATAATGAGGACTGCATGGCAACTATATTCGTAGCCGAAAGAGAATGAGTGACTTACGTGAAATTCTCATAAGTACACTGACAAGAATGTTTACAATAATTTACAGTTACTATAGACTGTTAGACGGAGATACTATCATTACTCCTCCTGCATGAAAATAGCACCTCTGAATCGCACAGAAGTTCTGGGGTTGCTTCTGATCAACCTGTGCATGGTATAACCCAGACACAGGCCCCTGATACCAGGCCCATCTTTCTGATACAGTTCTGTAAGACTATTTATGATAAGGTACTTTTCAACAACATTCCAGACTTGACTTTTTAGCCTGAGCCGTGTGTGTGTGTGTGTGTGTGTGTGTGTGTGTGTGTGTGTGTGTGTAGGATACCAAGTGTCCTTCAAAGCATGTTCTCTGGAATATTTGAAGGTACAAATGGAATCCAGAAGGCTCCGTTGCCAAATCGGGCATCTTGTTACCCACAAGGGCAGACAAGAAGGAATCCGGCCCTATCAGTTCTCCATTGATCAGTTTTCTGTCTTTGGCACCGAGTCCAGAGTGCTCCAGCTGCGTGTCTGCCTTCCACAGTCCCCCTGGCAGTAAAGCTGGGTGACCTCAGTCAGCACCCCTCAGCTGGGAGAAATTGCTGTGCCGGCATTGGCCATGAGGAGGGAGCTTTGCTATGTCCACAGAAGATAAAAAAGGGAAACAGGACCATGCCCAGTAGATACGGATCCCAGGGTGCTGGGTGATCTCGACACACACATCTTACTAAAGTGACAAAAGGGCTTAAGAAACTGAGCTGATTAAGATATTTTTAGTCTTTGGTCTTGTTAGTTGTTCTTTTTAAATTTTATTACGAGCTCTTGTTTGTAGTGCATGGTGCTTAAGTTCATCTGCAGAAGTAGAATGAATACTCAACACATCTTAACTCACGAATTCTGCCCCATCTCTCCTACGTTAGAGGCTTGCTTTAGCTTATTTTGTGCCAAGCAACCAGAGCTATCATTTCATTTCCTTTGACAACTTCAATCCCTTTCTTAAAGCACTTCACTGGCTTCACATGGGATGGGGATAAAATAAAAATTCTTCACATGGATCTAAGGCTTCCTAATGCCTGGCTCCTGCTAAATTCTCTGGTGTATTCTGCTGTCTTACTAAGGCTAAGTCCATTTGACCTTTCTGTTTGTCAGATGGGCCAAACTTTTTCACCTCCAGTGTCTATGGCAGATCTCCAGTTCTCATTCCTTCTTGACATCTGGTTTATGTATCACTTTCTTGAGATGGCTTTGACAATGCTCTCTCTCTCTCTCTCTCTCTCTCTCTCTCTCTTTCCCCTCTCTTCCCCCTTTTTTCTCTCCTCATTTTCCAATGCTGATGATCCTGTTTGTCATGAAATGCTCCCTGTGCTGTCTTCCAGGGTCTGGCTTGGTCACCTTTCTGAGCACAGTTTGTAGTTCAGATCTGGCTGCAAAATCAGTAATGCAGTGGCCAAAGGCAGGTCTGTAACTGAGCTTTGCAGGTCGTGCCTGGCTATCCAGCCCTTTGGAGTGGAGCTCTGTGGCCTGGATTCATCAGTGGATGACTGAGCCTTGAGCGCAGGTTGAGGTGATGCTGGAAGCCAGAATATTTGCTCACTGGTATTTCTCACGGTTTAAGACACTGGAGCATACTTAGTTTTGGATCATACCTTATTGTCATCCTCATACTTATTTCCTCCACTTGAAACTGAGCTTTGAGAATATTCAATAGACAGCCCTGTTATAAAAACATGAGCAGCTCTAGTTGAAGAGAAATGGAGATGGGAGCTGAGAACTGGCAGATGGAGATGGGTGGGCTTCGGAGCTATCAAAGTGTCTAGGATATTTTTGAATGATTTTATTAATATTTTAGAAAAAATAAGTGAAATTGGAGTGATGAGATAATCTACAATTATTAAATTACACAAATTGATTTGTGTCAAGTGTATCAGTTGAGGAAAGAACATTAGAATGATAATAATATTAAGTAATTATACCTTAAAGCCAAATGACCTTATGAATACATTTTCAAGGTATCATGAAGGAGATGCTGATGTTTTAATGTGGGAGTTATTACACCAGCCTTTCAACTGAAACTATTTTCAGAGATAAATGTGTAAGACTCTCAGAGTACTGGCCAAAGACCTCACCTTTGTGTAATGTTTTACTTGGCTCATGAAAATAGGATTATTGCTCACTGATTTTTTCCTTAATACCGAAATGACTTAATTTTATAGCTCTGATGTAATACTCCTTTTTGAAAGCTGCTCATACATTCCTCGTGGAAATAGCCTTCGTTCCTTTGGTCTCAGCCCCTTTCTCCTATGCTTTTTCCAAGAGAGTCCTTCCTTACCTTAGCACTGTGTTATTCGGAGTAGGCACTTCGGCTTGCTTTACTCACGTTCACTGTGGTTTAAAACTAGACTCCAATGGAAAAGAACAAATAAAAGTACATTTCATGGTTGCATCTTTCATCTTGCCTTCTGCTCAAATGGATCTTTTTTTTTCTTGTTCTATTTTTTGTTATTATTATTTTACAATAATTAATATATTGCATAATCTCTTCATCATAGGTATTCAGAGTATGAGAAGCAGACATGATTTCTTGTGTAAATACCATTAGTACAGATCTTTCTTTTATGGCACAAAGAGAAAGTAGCTGTATATTTAGTTCAATAGTCCATAATAGTAGTGGATTATCAGCTCATCTGGCATTATCAGAGGCTGCTGACTTGAGCCTTTTATGACTCAGCATATTAATATGCCTTTCCTTTTTATGCCTCGTGGTTAGACTTTTCTGCTGGATGGTTAAGAGCAAGATAAAGCAAAAGCTATGTTACAAAAATATGTAACTTCTGTATATGTCAAGGTCAGCCAGGTCCCCTCAGGGATTACCTTGAAACCATGTACTGAGGTTTGCAGAAGTTTTGTCAGTTGTATCCATCTGAATGAATCACAGCCATTGCTTGACCATTTTGTTCTCTCTGGAAGACTGAGAGAATGTTTTCTCTTTAGGTGACTGTCCTTAGGCACACTGTACATCATCCATCACTTATATCTGTGGCCGTATCATCTCCTTGAAGAGGAAATTTGGGACTCCATTGAGTTATGTGCTGTTACAGTACAGGTTCTTTTATGTCCTATGTCCTCACTGACCTTGAAGAGCTAGAGTAAAAATATTAGTTATACTTGTATCCTTTTTTTCTCTAATTATTTGGACTACCAACTTAAGTTGTTAACCATCCAGAAAAGAAGCTTATAGATATTATTTCCTATAACTTAGACACTTGAGCTTAATATCACTCTTTCTTAATATCAAGTTCCTTAGAAATAACAGGAAGCAGGTATTTTCCATGAATTGTTGATATTCTAAACTTTAAAAGCCCAATGGAATGTAAAAAAGAAGAGTTACACATTGTTACACCGAGATTTATGAACTTAACCATTTACAAAATTGTAGTGTTACACTCCCATGGTCTTTTTTTCCTTGTCACATATTTTATTACCTTTCTTTCTTTTTTAAAGAAATTTAAGCAAACATTTACCTGGGAGAGAGTATAGTCATAGTCAGTATGACACTGGAAGCAGTAAATAATGAGAAGACCAGAATGGTAGGTATTCCAAGCATGGCTTTAGTGTTACACATTGCTATCTTCAGTGTATTTACTTAGGTCATATACAAAAGATGGTTATGACAGTGGTCTTAAAAATCTCCAACAGAGACCAGGGATATAGCTCAGTGGTTCAGTGGAATACGTGTCTGCCTGGCAAGCTCAAAGTCCTTAGTTCAATCCCTGGTACCACAAAAAAAAAAAAAAAAAAAAAAGTCTCCAACAGATTTTGGAAGCCTGCAGGTAACAGGTAGAATTTGATCTGACACTCTCACCATCTCCCTAATCAGATGTTCTGCTTCAAGCACTTTCCTTTCCTCTCCTGAGCACCTAGGTCAGAGTGACAGACTCTTGAATAATCATACCTAGATATATAAATGAGAGTTCCTTGGAACAGCAGCATCCTAGGGGCCCAGACAGGAAAGGTGCCCCAGCACGCTGCCGTGTCTTGCTGTTCTCATCTGCCACCAAGCGACTGCTGTTCCCCCACTCTCTGGTGCTGAGCAACAGGTTCAGAGGTTGCATCCCACTTGGGCACAAGGGCATCCTGGCCTATGGGGCAAGCATTTCTGATCAATCTAAGTGTGCTGGTGCAGGGGAGCTGAGACTCCTCCCTGATGCCAGGTGTCCTTTGTGCATCACTGATGCCCTGTGTCACTCAGGTCCCAGGAGCCTCAGGACACACTGAGGACGCCCCATCCTTCCTAAGGGAGGCGTGCTGTGCCACCCCGGAGAGCAAGGAGGTAGCGCTCCAGTAAATACTTACCTGAACGGTAATGTGTTACCTTGTGAGTTGGTTAAATATTATAGTTTTCATCTTTAGTTATAGATGTGGTGTACTGGAATCATCCCTTAATTAAAATGTGGTTTTTATCTTTTGATTTAGTCAAGGTACAGTCATACATTTTGTAGGCAATAGATAGGATATCTTTATGTCTTGATTTTAATTTGGAGCAAGAATTACCTCCTATAGAGAATGCATGTTGATTTTAGTTCTAAGCAAACATCACACCTAGAATGAAAAACACTTCTAAAATGTAAATTTATTTTCTGATGTCCTGGAGGAAGCCGGCGAGAGAATGCTGTGCTCATCTAATTTGTGCAAGCCGTGCTTGCTGCGTGATTTAGTGACCGTGAATATTAATTAAACACAGGGAAATTCAAATGAAAATAAAATATTTTTATGGGCACAGACATGACTTGAATGACATGCACCGTTCTGTCATTATTTTAACTATCAGCCTTAATGTACAAAGAGGACACTGAAACAAGATGCTCTCTGTTTAAAAGCTTGTGGCACTGGGGTACCAGGAGTTTAGCTCAGTGGCACAATACCTGCTTGGCCAGCGTGGGGTATGGAGTGCAGTTCCGCATACCACCCCTCCAAAAATAAGCTGGTGGCCTGTCTGTGGGTCTCGGAGTCATTCACATTGGTCCTACAAGAAGGAGCTATTTACTACTGCTATTATTTGGAGTTTTACAAGATTGTTTCCTTATCAGTGGCTTATAGAGCTACAGTCAGTGGTACTCGCAGGCACATGAAGAGCCAGGGCAATTTAATAATATCCTATTATTAGATAATAATATCATATTCTGGCCATTAGACTAAAATTACATTGTTCAAAGAAAAGACAAACGGTGATGGCAAGAGGAAAAATGAATAAAGAAAAGGGGAAAAAACCCTACGTGTGCACCAGAGGAGATTCCTACGCAGCTGGTTTCCCTTGTTTTACTAAAAAGCAAGTTTCGTGCTAATAGTATACGTACTAGACGATGTACCTGGACTCGAAATAGCTACTAGGAAGGCATCAGCACCCAGTGTGTCATTGGTTGTCATTGTCCTGATAACTGTTCTGAAACTGGGCTTCTTTGCTAGGTTTATGTTTTTTTTTAAAGAGGAAAGAGCAACTGAGATGAGAAAAGGAGAAAAGAAGGAAGGGACACACACACACACACACACACACACACTAGCTAAGGAAACTGCACTTCTAATTTCTATTGGCTTCTTGAAAGGAATAGTTAACGCTTAACTAATTGATCAGTTTTGCATGCCTCTATGGGGAAATCTGGGAAATACTTGGAGGATAGCAATACCTAATAAGACAACTGCTGTTAATTTCATATCATCTTGTTTTGAAATTATGAATCATTTTGTTATTTGGGTTTTTGTTGTTCTATTCCCCTTAAAAAAAAAATAAGATTATCCTTTAAACAAATATCTAAAATCACAATAGAGACAAGAACTTATTGTTGTTGTTGTTGTTATTATTATTATTATTATTATTATTATTATTATTATTATTATTATTATTCAGTACTGGGGATTGAACTCAGGACCTTGCACTTGCCAGGAAAGCACTTACTCTACTGAGCTATGTCCTCAGCCCCTTCCTTTCAGGTTTTAATCATACTCTTGAAAACTTTACATCAAGTTATATTTTGAATATATTTAGAAGAGAAGTTGATGTTTTGAAGAACTGTTTCTATTTTTAAACAAAAAGTCTATGCCTTAACAATTTTCTTTGTTCTTTATAGTTTAGTAGTACGAAATCAGAGAATTCAGTACCCGATGCAATGGTGTGCTTACTCCAGTACAGTAATATTATTACTGAGAGCTTAAAGTAAAACAGTGCTTACACACAGTTCTCAGG
>PVJA010011555.1:6713-31923 GCA_004027025.1 Myocastor coypus
AAAAAAAAAAAAAAAAAAAAAAAAAAAAAAAAAAAAAAAAAAAAAAAAAAAAAAAAAAAAAAAAAAAAAAAAAAAAAAAAAAAAAAAAAAAAAAAAAAAAAAAAAAAAAAAAAAAAAAAAAAAAAAGCCTCCTATTCCTAGCTAAAAAAAGTACAAAAAAGCAAATAGTAGTAAAATAAAAAATGTGGTAATGACTTAACTCATTCTTCCAAAAAATACTAAAAGTTGAACAATTTACAGATGTAGCAGTTTATTTTGAATCCAGGTTTCAGTCAATGGGGTACTGTTCCCAAGGGAGGAACAGAGTGGCAGAGAGGAAGGACAGAAGCAAACTCAACCCATGGTAGCAAGGAAGTAGGCAGACAGAATGGAAGAAGTACAGTCAACTCCCAACAAGCCAGCCACAGAAAGGACCCACCTCTAGACCATACATTCAACTACTCAGCTTACTGATTGTTAAAGTCCATTGTTGAGTCAATGTCCTGTGTCCCATCATCTTTAACAACCATAAGAATTTTTGAGTAACAAGGTTAATTATAAGTTCACAGACTTAACTTTGAATCTAAATAAAAAATATATCAGAACAAGTGTTCGAATATACCAACATGAGAAAGTAAAACGTTTAGATATATATGGTACATTTTCTCCCAATTATCAGGCAATTTTATCCTAAATATTTTATAATGCAGGATGAATAAAAGTTAATGAAGCATTTTAACAGTCTTTACTACATTTGTATTTAGCATATTTGACACTAAATCAGCACATTCTATAGTTGGTCTCTTTCAAAGAGCCAAAGTAACCTCAGGTAAGCAGTAGCTTTGGAAACCTGAATAATAAGTTCAAATTATCTTTACAACAATGATATCCAAAGGCCATGGCCGTGGTGACACACACCTGAGGTGCCAGTGCTTGGTAAGCTGAGGCAGGCGGACTGGTGCAAACTTGAGACCAGCCTGGGCTACAAAAAGTAAGCTTAAGGTCAACCTGAATTGCATAGTGAAACCCTCTCACATAATGAGAAAAAAAAGAATTCAGACCGCATAGTAGTTCATAGATCATGCTTAAGTATATGAAAGAACACAAATTATCCCATACATATTCTTTGGCCACAGTGCAGTGAAACTGGAAATAAATAACAAAAGAAACAATGAAAAAACAGAATTACATGGAAGTTAAACAGCACCATCTTCATCAATCAATGGTTTAAAGAGGAAGTTAAACAATAAATATAATATCTACAGTTTAATGAAACATCAAACATAACCTCCCAGAATTTATTGGATACAATGAAAGCAGTTCTTAGACAGAAATTTATAGCTCTGAACTTACACATTAAGAAAACAAAGTGGGAGCAAATAAATAGCCTAATGCTGCCCCTAGATCATCTAGAAAAGGAAGAGCAAACAAAACTAAAGCCCCCAAACAGGTGAAACTTATAAATATCAGATCAAAAATTAACTCAATCGAGACAAAGACAATAATACAAAGAATTAACGAATCAAAAAGCTCGTTCCTTGAAAGATTAAATAAAATTGATAAGCCCCTAGCTAACCTCATCAAACAGGAAAAAGAAAAAACTCAAATTGAAGCAATAAGGAATCAAAAGGGTAACATTACCACAGACTCAGTGGAAATCCAGAAAATCATCAATAGCTACTTTGAGAATACTTACTCTCACAGAACTGAGAACACAGATCAAGTGGACAGATTCCTGGAAAGGTACAATTTACCAAAATAGAATCAAGAAGATATAAGAACTCTCAATAACACATTAAGAGACAAGAAATACAAAATATAATAAAAAAATTTACCAACAAAGAAAGTCCACAGCCTGGTTGATTCACAACTGAAATCTAAAAGAAATTTAGAGAAGATATAATCCCAGTACTCCTCAAACTCTTCAATGATATTGAAAAGGAAACAATTATGTCAAAATCATTCCTGGAAGCAAGTATTATACTGAAAGCAAAAGCAGATAAAGATGCAATGAAAAAAAAGAGTACTATAGGCCAATCTCTCTCCTGAACATAGAAACAAACATCCTCAAAAAATTCCCAGCAAATATAATACAACAAATCATTAAGATTGTTCATCCTGACAAGGTAGAATTCAACCCAGGGATGCAAGGGTGTTTCAACATACACAAATCTATAAATGTATTACACTATATTAATACAGCCAAATCCCAAAAACACAAAATCACTTCAGTTGATGCAGAAAAAGCATTAGACAAAGTCCAACACTCATTCATGCTCCATGTTTTAAAATAAGATTGGAATAGATGGTCTCTAATTCTCAAACTGATAAAAGCTGTCTTGACAGTCCAACATCTAATGTAATTCTAAATGGGAAAAAAAATCTGCAACCTTTTACTCTCAGATCTGGTACAAGACAAGGATGTCTTCTAGCCCCACTCCTGTTCAACACAGTTCTGGAATCATTAGCTACAGCCATTAGACAAGAAAGGAAACAAAAGGAATAAGAAATGGTAAAGAAGCAGTTAAACTATCATTATTTTCAAACATGACAGTATACTTGGAAGACACAAAAACTCAACCAAGAAGCTACTAGAATTAATGCAAAAGTTCAATAGCATAGCAGGGAGCCGGGCGTGGTGGCACACTCCTGTAATATCAGCACTTGCGAGGCTGAGGCAGGAGGATCAGTGTGAGTTCGAGACCAGCCTGGGATACAAAAGTGAGCTCAAGGCCAGCCTGAACTGCATAGCAAGACCCTGTCTCAAAAAGACAAAAGACAAAAAAAAATCATAGCAGGATACAAAGTCAACACAAAAAAGTCAATAGCATTCCTCTAGAGAGACAATAAACACACTGAAAGAGAAATTAGAAAACAACACCTTTTACAATAGCAGCAAAAAAAAAAAAAAAACAACGAAATATTAGGAATTATCCTAACTAAAGAAGTAAAAGGTATATTCAATGGAAACTAAAGTACTCTGAAAAAAGAGATCCTAGAGGATTTCAGAAAATGGAAATATATTCTGTGCACCTGGATAGGAATGGCCAGTACTTTGAAGATGGCCATATTTCCTAAATTGTTATACAGATTTGATTTCCATCCTACTGAAATACCACTAACTATCCCACAGACCTGGAGAAATCATTCTTAAAATTTATGTGGAACCAGAAATGACCTAGAATAGCAAAGACAATCCTGAACATCAAAGATAAGGCAGAAGGCAGTACAATTCCGACTGAAAATTATACTACAAATTTACAGTGATTAAAAAAAAAGACCTGAGGATAAATGGAATAGATTCGAAGATGGAGATGCAAATGTAAACACACTGAGCCATCTTATTTTCGACAAAGGGTCCAAATATGTTTACTGGAAGAAAGATAGCCTCTTCAATAAATGGTATTGGAAAAACTGGCTCTCCACATGCTAGAAACTAAAACTTGATCCAGGTCTATCACCATGCACTAAATTACAGTCAAAATGGTTTAAAGATCTAAATATTAAAAGAAAAACCCTAAATCTCCTGGAAAAGAAAGTGGGAGGTAATCTTTAAAATAGCGGGATAAGCAATCAGTTCATGGAAAAAAATCAAAATGTTCATTTAACACTTGAAAGAATCAACAGCCGAGACTTCCTCCAGCTGAGAAATTTTTACGTGTCAAAATCAATTGCCAACATAGTAAAAAGGCCACTCACAAATTTGGAAAAAAATTTAACTAATAAGTATTCAGAGAAAGTTCTTCTATCCAGAATTCATAAAGAACTAAAATATATTAGGATTACAAAATTCAAAGATTCAACCCACAGATGGGCATCTGAGATGAACACATACTTCTCCAAGAAAGAAATTTAACCAGCCTATAAATGTATGGTGAAATGTTCCACATCACTCACGATTCATGAAATGCCAATTGGAACAGCATTTAGATACCATCTCACTCCAGAAAGAATAGCTATCATAAAGAAATAAACCAACAACAAATGTTGGAGAGACTGTATGGAAAAAGGAACCCTTCTCCACTACTGATGGGAATGCAGACTGGTGCAATCATTATGCAAGGCAGTGTGGAGACTCTTTAAAAAAACTAGAGCTTGAAATTCCATTAAATCCAACTATACCCCTACTGGGAATTTTCCCAGAGGAACTGAAAACATCATATCATAGTACTATCTGTGCACCTATGTTTAAAACAGCACAATTTGTGATAGCCAAATCTTGGAAACAAAGCAAAATGCCCATCATCTGAAGAATGGTTGAAAATTATATATTTTTATACAAAGGAATTTCTCAGCTATAAAGAATGAGAAACTAGAAGACTTCATATATACGTGGATGTATCTTGAAGATATACTCATAAGGGAAATAAACCGCACCTACATGTGTAAATATCTTAGTCTCCATAATGTAGAACTCAAAAAAAGAAATAAAAATTGGAAAGGCATTACACAACTGAATGGAAATCAAGAACTTAAAGGGTAAACAATGAAGAGACTGCAAGCAGAAAAGATAGAAACATGGCAGGAGCAAAACCATGCACTTGTATACACACGATGTATTAGACAGAGGTCCTAAGAACATCCAACAGATTTTCACGCTGAGCATAGCAATGTGTAACAACAAAACTATACTTTGAATGCCTGTCCTTCAGGTTTTTTAGACATATGCTGATTCTAATGTAATTTCAGTTTTGCTACTCTCTCTCAAATAAATGATTGTTTTATAAGAAAACAAAAAAATGGTATTAAAAGAGAGCAAGAGACAAGGAAAAGCATCATAGGATTGACTGGCTACAATTTTGTTTTTGCTTAGATTTTGAAACTTCTGTGTAAAAACGTGTATCAGTTTTTATCACACTCTATGGGGATTTATTAGAATATCAGTGATTGATGGAAAATACCAATTCCAAGTTAAGATGTTTGATATTCAGAAATATAGTGTCATTAAGCTCAAATATCTATGTTGTAGAGTAAAAATATCATTAACTTTTCTCTGGGAGAGTTAAGAACATAAGTTTGCAGACTAAAAATTAGAGAAAAAGAAGGACTTCAAGGATACCCAATATTTTGGCCCTAGCCCTTCAAGGTCACTGAGGACTCAGGACATCAGTGACCCTGGGCTGTAACATCCTATATCTCAGTGATGTCTTCAAATTTTCTGTTCAAGGAGATCATGGGGCCAAAGAGCAAAGGGATTGATGATGTATAGTGTGCCTAAGGAGAGTCACTTGGAGAGAGAACATTCTCTCGGGCTTTCACAGAAAGCCTGGTCAAGCCATGGTCATGACTCATCCAGACAGTTGATAATGACAACAGTTCTACAAAGAACTGTACATGTTTTCAAAGATAGTCCTAAGGAGATTTGACTGACCTTGGGAGATACAAAAGTTACATGTTCTGTTATACAGGTCTTGCTTCAACTTGCCTTTACATGCCCAGCAGAAAAGTTTAACTAGGAGGCATAAAAAGTAAAGCTAGTTTACTATGTTGAGCTTTAAAAGGCTTCAATCAACAACTTCTGACATTGCCAGTTCTGCCAATAACCTACTATGATTATGGAATATTGGACTATGTGTACAACTATTTTCTCTTAGTTCAATGTGAAGTAATTTTTGTGTCAGTAATGATTAGAAAAAATTATAATGTCTGCATCCTGTGCTCTAAATAACTATTATAAGGATAACAATATGCATTGTATCAATGATTGGGAATGTACTATTTGCATGTTTTGAAACTGTCATATTGTCATTTGTTATTAAATGTAAAAGAAAAATAAAAAAATAAAAGACCAAGAAAACCAAACATATAGGAAAACATAGAACCATTAGAGTAAGAGGAACAAATATACCAAAATACTTTCTCAGTATTTTCAGTTACCTTATATAATTGAATCACAATCAGAAACATTTACAAGTTAAAGGAGGAAACACCTATTTTGGCTCATAGCTTGTAGAAGTTTCTATTCAAGGCAGGGAGGCATGGTAGAGGGACAACAGCCCCTTGGTCTTCCAGGAGCTATCAAAGAGAGTGACAGATTAGAGGAGGGAATACGGACATATAGCTTTCCAGGCCATGTCCCCCGTGTCACATATCTGTCAACCAAGCATTTCCTCACATCTTCACATTTAACTATATATATATATAGTTATATATAGTTATATATATATATCCATCATTTTAATTTACTATTATCCAAATAGTTTTCTAAAACCCCCTGTTATGATCGTGTGAGACATTGTTTGGATATCTACGCACAAATAATAATAACATTCTGTCTCTCGACTGCAAAAACTCGTAAACATCTTTATACAAAATCAATTTAGTCTATCTGTAAAATCACCAGAAATTCCAAAGGCTTAGGCATTGTTGAAAAGTTTAATAACAAAGGCACATCAGAAATTCAAGATAAACAATCATGGGCTCTTATAAAAAGGTAAAAGAAAGTTAAAATCTCCTAAAGTGCAATGCCACAAGATAATTCTTTCCATTCCCAAGGGGAAAGGAATAAAACAGAGTGATAGAAAGAATGGAACCAAAGCAAGACCAAAATCCAGCTGAAAATCAAAAAACATGATTCATCTCCAGTACCCTTTGTAAGTTGTAGGAATAAGCAAAATCCAAATCAGTTTTCTAGCCTTGACCCTATGGTACTTCCATTAGTTGCAGAGACTTCATGACTTTCTTGAGCTAGCTTGGATCACTTCTGGCTTTTCTCACATGTTACATTCCTGTTTTTTTTTTTTTTTTTTTTTTTAGCATTTTTTAAAATTTGTGTCTCTTGAATGACCAGTGATGAGATAAACAGTAATTTAGGTACAACTACAAATGTAATCAACTGAGAAATAAATATAAGAAAATGACAATGCAATACAGAGAGGTCAGATTGGAAAAAATATGAAGGTAAATATTCTAACATATATATCTCTACTATAAAAAGGCCAGAAAGAACTGATATTTAGAGACATGACTGCATATACTGTACAATAATAAAATGCATAAATTCCTAGAAATAGAATGTCCAAAATTTATAAGAATAGCTAACTAAAATCTAAATTTAACAAGCGGATAAGCTGGAAAAGATTGAACAAATTAATTAGCACTAAAGAAATAAACAAAAGAAAAATCTGACTTCAAGCCAGGAAATGTGTACAATAATAGAAAACATGCTATATACAGGGTCACTTGAATAAATTTACTGGTGATTTGTGCTGGCCTACTGAAAGTAGTTAATGCTTAACTATTTTTCTGCTCATTTTTAATGTATTATAACTTTTAAAACCAATTTTGCATGATTACATCTGGCGCTTTAAACAACTAATCTCAATACAGTATTATGTGATATCACAACCATTACTAAATCCCTATTATTTTATTTCAGTGAAATTCTGTGTTGTTTCTATTATTTATTTATTCATTCATTCATTTATTTTACTGCAAGTTCTACAAGTTCTCACTACACAGATCAGACACGTAGTGATAAACCTGTGTTCAGCCTCCTAAAATGTTGGGATTACAGGCATGGGCCACCATGCCCAGTCTCAACTGCCACCTCAGACAGGAAGGGCAGCCACACCAGGGATCGGAGCTCAGCCAATATATTCTGCCTAAACAAGTGCTTTAGTCTGCTCATCTATCAGGCCACCCTTCTAAAGTTTTATTTTGCTATTGTATTCTCTTTTAAAAATAAAAAAAACAATATGTAAGAAAATAAAAATAGAATATAATCATCTTCAAATGTATAAAAATGGAAAAAAGTGAATATAATAAAAGAAAAGTTTAAGTGATACAGAAAAACAATGTATATGGGACAAAATGAAGTTAAAGGGCACAAAGAAGCAAAAAAAAAATAGAAAAGTAGAAATGATACGTGTTCAAAAATGAAAATAAATGTGACAGCATTTGTGAACAAGTACACATGATATATTGAAAATATTCAACTTCATTTTATTAAGATTCAACTAAAATGTAATTCTATGTTATTCTTCTAATTAAGTCTATTATAAAAGCATAAATCGATAAATGATAGAAAAACTAATCAATAGATTATTAGTGTCTTAAAGATCAAGGGATAAAACTCTCATGAATATGTATAAAATTTGAATAACCCAATTAGCAATTATCATTGAAAATATTATTTTGCTATGTTCACTAGATATTTAAAGAAGACACAAGCTATCATGAAACCATATTTTCATTAATGGAATATCAAGAAATTAAAACCAAATCTGTATTCAATAAAATTTAGTGTATCTATTCTACTTACATAAGTTAGAAGTCATTAAAAATATGTTAAATCTTATATTGATTTCAATGAAACTTAACAATTTAATGTTCCCCTATTTCAACACTACAAAGAGCCAGAGATGTACCTCAGTTCAATGTCCATTATGAATACAGACAGACAATTGCAGACAGGCAGACACACAGACACACAGACACACAGACTACCAAAATTCAGATTCTTTCTTATTCTTGTCATAGGCCAACATCGTCCCTTTCATTATTTTTCCTTTCAGTGAGCTCTTTAACATCTTGACCTCTCCTGAAATCCACCTCTAGTGCTCCTCTGTCATCCTTTATTTAAACAAACAACCTTATCCCAAGAAGGCAAAACCATCAGAAAATCACGCCAAACAACCCACACCCGTTCATGGTGCTCACTGTCCTCTGGACACCTCATGCTATTTTTTTTTGTATACATATTTGGTTTAAAAAATAATTGAATTTTTTTTTAAATGCATGTTTTATAATTGACAGTAAATAACACTTAGTGGTAGATTGAAATATTAATTATAATTGAATAGAGTATTATGTGTGCGATGCATTGACAACAATATATTGAAAAGTAGAAATTTTTTAAACTACAGACTTCAATCTTTTTTTCAATCTTTTTTTTTTATTATGAGCAGAATATATTTATTGAGGGAAAGAAAGCTGTCCAAGAGAGGAAGAGAAGGGGATCCTGAATGTGTGATCCCCACAGATTTCAATATTTCAGTGCAAAGGTTAGGGAGAACAAAAGAAAAACCTTTGAGAATATATTTATGAACAATGAGAGCAACAAATTAACAAGAAGTAAGTGTGTGTGTCTGTGTGCATGTCTCTCTGTGTGTTTGTGTGTGTGTGTGTGTGTGTGTGTGTGTGTGTGTGTGTGTGCACGGGCACACAGGTATGCATGTGCCTGAGGTTATCACCAAAGCCAAAAGGTAGCTATACTTAGAAAACTTCAGTAAAATTGACAAACTTCCAATATCAATTCTCTGATAGTAGAACTCTCATTGACTTTGTTTTATTGTATGGACACATGGTTGTCCTGAAAATTGCTGTCTTCTGCCTCTCTGGCAGCTAGTTGTATCCATGTGATTAAATTCTTAGCAGTGAGGTGAAAATTTTCCTTATAAGACAGCTGTCATGGATCGTATGTCTATTTTACTTTACCCTTATGTTTTTCTTCCTACTGGATGGAAACATGATGACTTGGGATGACAAAGCCATATTACTCCACAAAATGCTGTTTAGAGTAAATACTGACAATAGGTTACAATGAAAAGAATCCTGGAACACTTGAAGAACAAAGACAGTATCAGCCCTTGATCTCTTGTTTTCAACCCTGAACAAAAGTCAGCCAGTGTATTTTTAACTTGCATAAACCAATGTGATTTTCAAGTAACTCTTGTATGTAAGTATCCTTCTTATGTGTAAAAGAGATTTTGTGGGAAGAATGGACTCCTCCAACATGCTTTTCTCTAATTAAAAATAAAGTGAACATTTAATTTAAAATTAATGCAAAGATGAGATTGAAGTGTTGATCAAAAACAAAAAGAAATAAAATAACTTTATTTTTTTATTTGTACTGAGTACAGGGTTTATAGGGTCTAGAGGGGCTCACTACATAGATTGTGTCTTAGTTAATCTTCTATCATTGCTGGGACAAATACCTGACAGCAAAAATGAAGGAAGGAAAGGTTTATTTAACTCTTAGTTACTGGAGGTTTCAGTCCACACTTGGCTGGATCCAGGGCAGAGTGGCACAATGCAGAGGCCAGCACTTTATGTCTGCGGAACAGCAACAAAATGGTGACAGAGGCCACTGACCAACCAGGGCAGCAGACAGCAACAGCGAGTCTGTCTCTCTGTCTCTTTTTATATTACATTCAGGCTCTCTGTCTCAGCCTATCTGCCTTAGGTCACACCCACAATCCCAGAAGTACTCAGACCCATAACTCCATCAGTACTAAAACACATAATCCCAGTGGATCATGAGTCAAGTCTCAAACTCTAGAATTCCCCACCTCATGATTACATGAGGCTTTGAGGGTGACACATAGACATAAATCATAACAGATTGACTGCTAGTGATTCTCCTGTTTTCAACCTCCAACACACTGGGGTTACTGGCGCATACCACCACACCCAGTCTTAATTGCCAGCTCAGCATGCCCTGGCAGCAGGACCCCTATGGCAGGCACAGGTATCGAACCTTTGGTCCCTGTATCTGCCTAAACCGGTGCTTTAATCTGCTTAACTATTTGGCTGGCCCTAAAGTAACTATTTTTAACATAAGCCCATAGAAAATACACTAGCATTGACTGAAGTTAAGAGCAACCTTAGTGGTGACCATAAATAAAGTCATACCAATTTGTCAGGTGATATAACTTTTCCCTAGCATGGCTTATGTGTTTAGCAGAAGTACAGAGAAGGAAAATAATAGTTGGAAACACAGAGATTTGGATTTTAAGAGGCAATTATTAAGGAGAGAAAGTTGAGAGTACATGCCAGAGAATTCTTATTAATAAATGGACTATAAGATTCATATTGGTCCCAGGGGATAAGTATTTAGAAAAAGAGTGAATTCTGGGATATAATAAAGTTTAAGAGTTTTTAGAAATATGCCTTTGGAAAATATATGATAAATTGCAGATGGTTATAGAACCATGAAAAGGCTGAATTCAATCCTTTCAGATTTCTCCTCAAGGGATTAGTGCTCAAACTAAAGTGCTTACTCCAACATCAGCATGGGAAAAAAGTTGGACAAACTGCACAACATACAGAAACATAGAAGATGTTTTATAAAAAAAGGTGAATGTTTCAAAGAAAAAATTGAAGTGATCTCTAGAGAGGTTTCTCTGAATGGCTACATGGAAGGGCTTCACTAGGTAATGAGAGCTGTTACTGTAGAAATAGTTATTTTATAGTTTCACATGATCATGCAGAACACTAATACATATAAAGGCATCCTTTGCTACCTACATCTTTGTTGTATGAATTCACAGACTTATTACAGGTGAATATAACTCTTCATGTACTCTTTTAGAGGACATTGTACTTGTTGATATCTAAATTCTTACTATATGAGTTCTGCTTGATATCTGAAATGGGAACTCAAAGGCATCGGTGTATGAAAGAAATCCATTTAGCTGTATTTTAAAATATTTTTTCTGTCAATCTGAAATGATCTTATTCTAAATATTCTATAAAGTATCATTAATAAAGCTGAGAAAATATCCTAAGATGCCCCCCATGTCTCCATTTAATATGCTTGACATGCTCAGTCATATCCTGCTGACTTTCATAATAAAACTTTTCTGCCTCTTCAAACATTTTCCAGCCATTTCACTTTAATTCTTTATTTGGTTATTTTTTAAGGGAAATCTTAACAAAAACAAGTAAAAATATAGAGAAAATATGCTTCTTACGTATTCTCATGTGAAATGGCTTACTAGATTTCAAACTCATTTGTATGTCAGGAGTCACTTTCAAAAAGTGTTTTTTAATGAGATGAGGTAGTCAGGCTTGGCTGAGACTGTTATGATTGTTGAGTATCTACATTTCTTTCTGTATTTTCCTGACAGAGCTCATTATTATTGCCAAGTAATTTAAATTGGATAGGTAAGAGTATAATTTTATAAGAGTATAATTTATAAATTGTGGATATGATTGTGGAAGTTAATTTAATTCAAGTATAATATGAGTGTTTGAAAGTGATACAAGGTTTGAACTCATTATTTTCTTTAAAGATGGTAGTAAGAAGAAACACATCAGTAAATGTACAGGTCATGAAAAACTATAGACTTTGAGAGTTCATTAAAGACCTGATATTAAAATTAACTAGAAATCATAGGCATTTTTAGGCCGTTAGCCTAAGAAATATTGGACAGAGCTTAAAAGATGTACTGCAATCTGACACAAAACGAAATGCTCTAATTCAACAGATGCCGTTTTGTACACTATTGTACTGGTTGATACATTGTGTCAACTTGAGAAGTTTAGAAGTCTAATTAAGTGACTCACCAGAGAGCCAGGATTCTTAGTTTGTAAACATCCTCATCCTATGCAAGAAAAGGCAATGAAAATTGCAGGAGTTATATACCTTCAGCCCCAATGTGGCTTTTTTATAACATAAGGAGATTAGAGATGCTGGCTAGAAGTCATAGCTGCTGCCATTCCCTTTGCTCTTCCGCTGTATTCTGCTGCTTCCACTCTGCTGTGTGCCACTCCACCTGGGAGCCAGCTGAATACAGACTGAGCCTCCACCAAGTGTGAGCTACATGAACCTTTCCTTCCTTAAATTTGTGTGTGGGGTATTTTGTCCCAGCAATGAATAAAAAAAAAATAAACTGAGATAACTGTAAACACAGTAACTTGTTTAAATTTTAAGGAGTGCCCCAAACTGACAGACTGGGAGAACTAGCCTACCTGGAAGACCCCAGATATACCAAGGGAAGGTAATCAGACAGAACTTAAGTGAACCAAATTAAATATAAACACCCAATTTAATATCTATGTAGTTAAACAGACATAAGGTTTGCTCTTACTGTGTAAGATACAAACTCATTAGTTATAAAAGTTTGTAAATTGCTAAATGTCACTACCCATTATTAGTGTTTCTAACTGTAGTTCTGTAAATACAAAACTATAAATGGCTTAAATATATAATCATTTTGGGTAAGAATTGTGCTAAAGGTATAATTGCTCCAAGCACTACACCAAAGGTCAGAGGACAGAGCTACACAAAATGACAGAGAGAAGGATCAAAATGCAATCTCAGGCCCAGAGCCCACCCAGAAAAAATGCAGTAGGCACTAGCATAGAAGAAAATCGGAAATACACAGCTGAAATCTCTGAATTAATATTTTCTGAACTAAAGAAACAACTGCAGAAAATTATAGAGGAAATCAGATCAGAAATAATCTCTGAAGCAAAAAAAAAAAAAATCCTGAATTAATAGCATCTGAAGTGAAAAACAGCCAACTGCAGAAAGGTACAAAGGAATCAGATCAGAAATAATTTCTGAAGCAAAAATAAAGGATCGCCATAATGAAAGAATTAATAACTGTATCTGAAGAAGACACTGATAAAAATTATAGATTAGAAAAATAATGTAGTTCTTGAATGGGCAATATAGGAAAGAAATAGATTGCATAAAGCAGACTCAAACACATACACAGGAACTTAAAACCTAAATCACAAGCTGGAAAGCTGTCTGAATGAAAATGAATATAGAGTTTCAGACCTTGAAGATACTGTAGCAGCTAATGAAAAGGTAAGATCTATTAAAAACAACTAGGATGCAGGAAAAAATAACTAAACAACTACAAAATCATGCAAAGATGTACAACATGAGATTACTAGGCATCAATAAGAAACAAAGAGTCACTACAAATGCTATACAAGGAATATGGACAGAAGCAATAGCAAAAAACTTCCCAAATATGGGAAAACAATTTGGAATTGAGAGAACTGAAGCATACAGAATTCCAAATAACATCAACCCAATTAAAAACACACTCAGACATATAATAGTCAACATCCTAGAAAACCAGCATAAGAATAACATATTAAAAGCTGTTAGAGAAAAGAAACAGATCATTTAAAGGAAAACCCATCATTATAATGGAAGATTTCTCTTCACAAATTGTGAAGTCAAGAAGAGCACAGAGCAGAGTACTTCAAGTCCTTCATGAAAACAAATTCCAGCTCAGACTGCCATACCCTGCAAAACTCTCATTCAAGTGGGATGCAGAAGTAAAATACTCCCATGACAAAGAACAACTAAAGAATTTCATGACGTCAAAGCCAACTCTACAGAGACTACTAAAAGGTATTCTAGACAGGGACAACATGGTGAGAACTCTAAGAATGAGAATGGCAAAAATCCACCCAACAGGACAAACAGTTAAACACAAGAGATAAACGGGTACATAGCAGCAGGAAAATAACACAGCAAGCATAAGTCAATACATCTCAATTAAAATCATCAATGTAAATGGTCTCAATGCAACAATTAAAAGAAATAGACTGACAGTGGATTAGAAAGCGCAACCCAACAATATGCTGTATACAAGAAACACACTTGACTCATAATGCAATTCATAGGCTGAAAGTCAAAGTATGGAAAACAATACTACATGCCCCAGCACCTGAGGAAAAAAATCAAGAGTATCAATCTTATTCTTAGTCTCAACTTTAAACCAAGATGGCTCAAATGAAATAAAAAATGCCACTGCACACTTGTTAGGTGAAAAATCCAAGTTGAAGAGGTAAAACTCACAAATATGTATGGACCCAACATGGGAGCACCCAGCTATATAAGACAAATCTTAATGGACATGAAAATTCTAACACCTAAGCCGGGCGTAGTGGTGCACGCCTGTAATCCCTGCACTTGGGAGGCTGGGGCATCAGGATCAGTGTGAGTTCCAAACCAGCCTGGGCTACAAAAGTGAGCTCAAGGCCAGTCTGAACTGCATACTGAAACCTTGTCTCAAAAAATACAAAAAAAAAAAAGAAAAGAAAATTCTAACACCCAATACCACAATCCTAATAGGAGACCCTCTATCCCAAGAAGGGATCTTAACACCGCCTTATTCCAAAAAGATAGGTCTAGTAGACAAAAAGTTAGCAAAGAAGTAACAGAACTGAACCAGAACTTGGAACAACTGGACTTAATGGACACATACAGAGTGTTCCACCCAACCACTTCTGAATACACATTTTTTTGAGCTACACATGGGAGATTTTCCAAATTAAACCACATACTAGTCCATAACCTATGCTTAAGTATTTTTAAGAAAACAGAAATTATCCTTTGCATAATACAGGACTATAGTGCAATGAAAGTGAAAATAAATGAAAAACAACACCACAAAAACTGTAGAAATATATGGAACTTAAACAACACCATCTTCAGCAACCAATGGGCTACAGATGAAATTAAGCAAGAAATTTAATAATATCTACAATTTAGTGAAAATTCAAACACAACTTACTGGAATTTATGAACAGACTGAAAGCAGTTAAAGGACAATTTATAGCTTTGGGCTCACATATTAAGAAAACAAAATGGAAACACATAAATATTTTAATGCTCCACTTAGATTGCCTAGAAAAAGGAAGAACAAAGCAAACTGAAAGCCCCAAATGGGAGGAAATGATAAAGATTGGAACAGAAATGAATCCAATCAAGACAAAGAAAACAATACAACACATTAATGAATAAAAAGCTGGTTCTTTGAAAAATTAAATAAAATTGACAAACCCCTGGCTAAGCTCATGAAAAAAAAAAAAAAAAAAAAAAAACTCAGAGTCAAGAAATAAGGAATGAAAAGTGTGACGTTACCACAGACCCAGTGGAGATCCAGAAGATCAATAATAGCTACGTGGAGAATCTTTAGTCTCCCAGATTTGAAGACACACATGACATGGACAGATTTCTAGAATGGCACAATTTGCCAAAACAGAATCAAGAATATATAAGAAATCTCAATAAACCAATAGCAGCCAATGAAATACAAAATGTAATAAAAAATAGACTTACAGACAAAGAAAAACTCAGGTCCTGATGGACTCAACATGGAATTCTACAAAAAAATTTAGAGAACATATAATCCCAATACTCTTCACACTCTTCAGTGAAATTGAAAAGGAAGCAATCCTCCCAAAATCATTCTTGGAGGCAAGTGTTATACGTTTACCAAAACCTGAGAAAGATTCAACTGAAAACGAAAACTACAGGCCAATCTCCCATGAACTGAGATGCTAACATCCTGAGTAAAAAAACAAATCCTTGCAAAGAGAATGAAGCAAATCATTAAGAAGATTATATACTACAACCAATTGGATTCATCTGAGGGATGCAAGGACGGTTCAACACATGCAAATCTATAAATGTAATACACTGCATCAATAGAGCCAAATCCAAATCTTCATGATTATGACAATTGATGCAGAAAAGGCTTTTGACAAAGTTCAACACTCATTCATATGTCCAAAGTGCAACAGCAAATTGGAAGAGATGGCCTTTACCTCAAACTGATAAAAGCCACCTATGACAAGCCAATGGTTAACATAATTCTAAACGGTGAAAAACTGAGATCTTTTATTCTCACATCTGGTACAAGACAAGGATGTCCTCTGTCATCATGCCTACGGAATATGGTTCTGCAATCACTAGCTAGAGACATTAGAAAAGAGAGAAATAAAAGGAATAAGAATAGGTAAAGAAGAAGTTAAAGTACCAATATTTTTAGATGACATGATACACTACTTGGAAGACCCAAAACAATCCACCAAAAATCTCTTTGAATTAATACACAAATTTTGTAGCAAAGCAGGTTACAAAGTCAATAGCTGAAAGTCAATAGCGTTCCTCTATAGAGACAGCAAACACACTGAGAGGGAAATTAAACAAGTAATATCTTTTACAATAGCAGCAAGTTAGATGAAATACCTAGGAATTAATCTAACTAAAGAAGTAAGAGATCTATTTAATGAAAATTATAGCATTCTGAAAAAAAAAATCATAGAGGATTTCAGAAAATGGAAAGACAATCTCTGCTCCTGGATAGGAAGAACCAACATTGTAAAGATGGCCATACTCCCTAAATTATTTTACAGATTGTCTTAGTTACTTTTCTGTCATTGTTGGGACAAACACCTGACACTTAAAATTAAGGAAGGAAAGGTTTATTTAGCTCACAGTTTGTGGAGGTTTCAGTCCATATTCGGCTGGTCCAAGGCTGAGTGGAACAGAGCAGAGAGCATCCAGTTCATGTCAGTGGAACAGCAACAAAATGGTGACAGAGGCAGCCAACCAATCAGGGCAGTAGTGCAACAGCCTCAGTCTGTCTCTCTGTCTCTCTCTGTATTACATCAGGCTCTCTACTTCAGCCTATCTGCCTTAGGCTACACCCATAATTCCAGAAGTACTAAGACCCATAATCCCATCAGTACTAAAACACCTAGTCCTAGTGGATCATGAGTCAAGTCTCAAACTCTAGATATCCCCGCCAAATGAGTGCATGAGGATTTGGGAGGATAACTAGACATAAACCATAACACAGGTTTAATGTATTTTCTATCAAAATACCACCAATATATGTCATAGATCTGGAGAAATCATTCCTAAAATTTATTTGAAACCAGAAAAGGCCTAGAATAACAAAGGAAATCCTGGACAACAAAGACAAGGCAGGAGGTATTACAATTCTTGACTTAAAATTTTACTGCAAAGCCACAGTGATAAAATCAGGATGGTATTGGCAAAAAAAAAGTTAGACTGGAGAATCAGTGGAATATATTAGGAGGTGCAGAAGCAAGTACAAACACACTCAACCACCTTATCTTCAACAAAGTGGCCAAACATGTTTACTGGAAAAAAGATAGTCTCTTTACAAATGGTGCAGGAAAAACTGCACCTGTACATACTGGAAACTAAAACCTGACCCAAGTCTATCGCCATGCACTAAACTAAATTCAAAATAGATTAAAGGTCTAAATATTAAAACAGAAGTACTAAATCTCATAGAAGAGAATGTAGGAGGAAAACTTGAAGACAATGGAGTAGGCAAGCAGTTCTTGGAAAATAATCAAACTGCAAGTGTAATAACTGAAGGAATTAACAACTGGGACCTCTTCTTTCTTATTGAGAAGTTTTTGCATGTCAAAAGAAATTACCAATGAAATGAAAAGAAAATCCACAAATTTTGAATAATTTTTAGCTATCAAATACTCAGACAAGAGTCTTCGATCTAGAATTTATAAAGAACTAAAAAATATTAGGCCCCCAAAATTCAAAGATCCAATCCAGAAATGGGCATCCAAGATGAATATACACTTCTCAGAGGAACAAATACTAAAAGCTGATAAATACATGAAGAAATGCTCCACATCACTAGCCATCCATGAAATGCAAATTAAAACAACACTGAGATATCATCTCACCCTACAGAGAATGACTATCCTAAAGAAATAAACGAACAACAAATGTTGGAGAGGCTATGGGAAAAAAGGAACCCTTTCCATTGTAGTGGGAATGAAGACTGGTGCAACCACTATGAGAATTAGTGTGGAGACTTCTTACAAACCTAGGACTTGAAATACCATTCAATCCAGCTATCTTTCTACTGGGAATTTTTCCAGAACATATCATAGTGCTATCTGCTGCACTTACGTTTATACAGCACAATTTGTGATAGTCAAATCTTAGAAACAATGAAAATACCCATAGCCTGAAGAATGGATGAAAAAGATGTGAAGTTTTTATAAAATGGACTATTTCTCAGCTATACAGAATGATAAACTGAAAGCTTTCATATCTAAGTGGATGTATCTTGAACATATACTCATAAGTGAAATGAACCATATATACATTTGAAAATAGCAAAAGAGTCTCTTTAATAATAGAACTCAAATGAAGAAATAAAAATGGAAATGTATAGTATAGTTCAATGGAAAGTGAGAATTTAAGGATCATACAGTGAAGAGAGAGCTAGGAGAAAAATTAGGAAACATGGTTGGTTTAAAACCATGCAATTATATAGAAAAATGGTTAAGTCAATGGTCTTAATAATCTCCAACAGGTTTTTGAAGCTAGCAGGTAATTGGTAGAATTTGCACCTTGATTGACTGACTATATATATATATATATATATACATACATACATACTGATATCTGTGAACTAAGCAAATATACTGAAGACAGCAATACATGGTAATAAAACCATGCTTAGAATGCCTATCATGCTGGTTTTCTAATTAGGCACTACTTCCAATGTCATATCAATTCTTGATATACTCTTTTTCTCAAGTAATTGTTTAAAAATTGAAAAAGAAAGAAACAGAAAGGTAATAAAAGAGAATATGAGACAGGGAAAACAGACCATAGAAGTGTACTGCTACAATTTTGTAAATGGTTAAGTTCCTACATCTCTGTGTAATAATGAGCAATTATTTTTTCCATGTTCTATAGGGATTTAAAGATGAGAATAACAATAATTGATGGAAAATACCTGTTTCATGTTATATCTAAGGCATTTCATATTCAGAAAGATAGTGATGCTAAGTTGAGTACCTACATTATAGGAATAATATCATCAAACATTTTTCTGGAATATTAAAAATTTAAGCTGGCAGACCAAATAATTAGAGAAAAAGAAGAGATACAAGAATAGCCAATATTTTGGCTGTACCACTTCAAGGTCAGTGAGGACACAGGACATAAAAAGAAGCTGTACTGTAATAGCTTATAACTCAGTGGAGTCCCAGGTTTTCTGTTTAAGGAGATTACAGGAGCCACAGAAGAAAGTTATCAATGATGTACAGTGTACCTAAGAAGAGTCACCTAGAGAGAAAACATTCTCTCAGGCTTCTACAGAGAGCAAATTGGCCAAATGATGACCGTGATTCATCCAGGTGGCTGACAATGACAAAAGTTCTACAAAATGTTATATATGGTTTCAAGGTAAATCCTGAGGAGATTTGATTGACCTTGTCAGATAGAGAAGTTACATGTTTTGTTATATAGGTCTTACTTTATCTTGGTCTCAACCATCCAGCAGAAAAGTCTAACTGTGAGGTATAAAATGGAAAACCATATTAATATGCTGAGTTGTCAAAGGCTCGAGTCAACAGCTTCCAATAATGTCAAGTGAGCTGACAATCCACTACTGTTATGGATTATTGGACTATACATACAGCAACTTTCTCTTTTGTGCAATGTAAAGAAAGATCTGTACTAATGATGCTTAGACAAGAAATCATGTCGGTATCATGTAGACTGAATAACTCCGACGAAGACAGCAATATGCAATGTATTAATTATTATGAAATAAAAAGGAAAGAAAAGAAACAAAAAGAAAAGAAAGGAAGGATGGATGGATATCTATAAGTGGAGGGATAGCATGAAGGGAGAGGCAAATTCAAAAGTTTCCCTGAATATTCTTTCAGGGAAATCTGAAGCCCTTATTGACAAGACCTCATGAGATACTCAGGGTGAAAATGAGAAAAGCACAAAGTCATCAGTGAGTGAAAGATTTTGTAACACAGTGGTATGAGAAGCGGGTTGCGGACCATCAGTGCTCAAGACACGTGTCTCAATGGTGCTTTTACAGCTCCTGTGCACTTATGGTGATGAGTTTTCCATGCCTGTGAAGATGTTGACTCTATGTCTTCACAAAAGCTGTTGGGTGCTCTTCGATTTGAAGAGGCTTCTGAGCATTTAACAAAATGAAACGCACTCAAACAATAAAACAATTTGAGCAGTCAAAGTGAATGTAAAACTATTAAGAGATCCAAGCTATAAATTATATATTAGCTGCCAGGCATACCAAGTTTGTCAGATGCAGACGTTTACAGTAATAGAGCTCTTTTGCAACTGCTATTTTACAAGTCATTCAACGCTGCTACTTTTTAACAAAAATGAGTCCGGGTGTGATGGTGCACACCTGTAATTCATACACTTGGGAAGCTGAGGCAGGAGTATCAGAGCAAGTTCAAGACCAGCCTGGGCTACAAAAGTGATCTCAAGGTCAGCCTGAACTTCATAGCGAGACCCTGGGACTAGTACTTTTTAAATTGCATTGGTTAGTGTGAGTATATATTACTAAGTAATGCTGTCTTTCAGGTGTCCTGTGAAAATTGTTTGTTACTCTTTTGACCCAGAAAACCCCACAGAATCATGCAAATCAAGAGGCTCAGATCTTCACATTCACTTTAAGAACACCCATGAAACTGCCCAGGCCATCAAGGGTATGCAAGTGTCCGAACTATGTCACATTAAAGAAGCAGTGTGCTGCCATTCCTACGTTACAATGGTGGAGTTGGAAGATGTGTCCAGACCAAACAGTGCGGCTGAACACCGGTTGGAAGCCAAAAAAGAGTGCTGAATTTTTGCTGAACATGCTTTAAAATGAAGAGTAATGTTGAATGTTTATATGTAGGTTCTCTGGTTATTGAACATATCCAGGTGAACAAAGCTCCCAAGATGCACCACTGTACTTATAGAGCTCATGGCCGGATTAACCCATCCATGAGCTCCCCCTGCCATAGAAATGATCCTTACTGAAAAGGAACAAATTGTTCCTAAACCAGAGGAAGATGTTGCACAGATGAAAAAGATATACCAGAAGAAACTGAAGAAACAAAAACATATGGCACGGGAATAAATTAATCATAAAACAAATGCAAATAAATTAAAAAAAAAAGAAACAAGAGAGAAAGAAAAATATTTCTAAAACATTCACCTGGTTATAAAATACAGAAGACTGATCACTACTTATAGAGTCCATTTCCAAAGACTAAGATAGTATAAAAAAATCTTGTGAAAGAACGCTAAATGTTCTGAAATGTTTCTATTCTGTCCCTTATTATTAAATTTACTACCGACCACCTTACAGATGGGAATTTGATTTGTAAGAGATTGATTTGTAAGTCTCTCGTAACTCACATCAAGGTTTATTGGTGTGAAGTGAGGATGGAAAGAACATGTTTGTAATTGTTGTCACTTTGGTCAAAAAAACACAGATTACCCTAGGATATAATGATCATTAGCCACAGTACAAAGTCTGGAAATGAGGGAAATAAGGATTCTTTAGTGTGTCAGTGCCCTCAAAGAAGATATTCAGTAGTGAATCACATTTCAGCTTAACCACAGATGTTCAGATTTATTAATGTTTTCTGTTTGAGCAGTATATATTTCTGTAAGTTTAAAATCCTTCTTACGTGATGGAAAATTTTCTCATTACACTGGAAGATGATATAAGCGACTGTGTAACAGAACATTAGATCATTGTAGTATTGTTTGTTTCCAAGTTCCCTTGCAATTAAATCAAAAGGTCTAGTAAGAGGCTATTTCTAAGGGGGAAAACATTTTAATATCACTACATTTAAAACTGATTCCAATAACACTGCTCCATAAATTTGCTTCATGGAGGATGAACAGCTTATTGAGCTTATATTAAAGAAAATATTTCAAATACTTTATTCTACTCAGTGACGTGAAAAAACCATGAAATTGAGGACATTTTCAATATGTGAAGATCTAGCACAAGTCATAACAGTTACACTAAAGATTTTATTTGACATAGCAACCAGGCCCAGCACATGAATGAGACCACCCTGTACCACCAGAAATGCATTCTACTTAGCAAGCAGGCCTGGTGTGTGAGTGAGATCATACAAGGCCCACAGGAAACTCATTCAACCCACCAACCAGGCACGACATGTGAGTAGAACTTCATCCATCAGACAAGCCCAGTGTGGAAATCACAGAACTTGTTGCAGAGAGACTAGAGACAAGACCCATCCAGCTGATCCAGGAGCAGAACATCTTAGAAAAGTGGCACAGCAGGTTCACCTTCAAGAACATCAGTAGAAAGAAGTAGAACTCAACACACAGACCCAATCCACACACCCACCTGGACAAGTTTGAACTCGATAGATCCAGATTTGGTGCTAAGGTAAGAACTCTACCAGAACTCTACACCAAAGTTCTGAAAACAGGGCTAAACAAAATGACAAAGGAGAAGGAGCAAACTGTGTTCTCAGGCCTTGAAGTTACATGGAACAAATACAGTAGATAATAGCATAGAAGAAATTACATGCTCACACCCAAAATCTCTCAAATAATAGCGTCTGAAGTAAAGAAACAACTGCAGAAATGTATAGAGGAAATCAGATCAGAAATAATAATTACTTCAAATAATAATTTTTGAAGTAAAAAGAGAAATAATACATATAATAAAAGAAGTACTAAGTATTTCTAAATAAGACACTGATAGAGAATAGAAAAATGATGGAATCTTTGAATAAGCAATATAGGAAAGTAATAGAATGTATGAAGCAGGCTCAAAGTGCTGTACAAGAACTTAAAACCTCAATCACAAGCTGGCAAAACACTTTCAATGAAATTGAAAATAGACTTTCAGACCTTAAAGTCACCATTTCAGATAGTGAAGAGGTAAGATCTCTAATAACAACTAGGATCCAAGAAGAAATAATTCAACATTTTCAAGATGATGCAAAGACGAACAACGTAAGACTAATAATAGGCATCAATGAGAAAGAAGGAATCTGTACAAATGATATAAAAAGAATATGGGCAGAAGTAATAGCAGAAAAACTCCCAAATATGGGGAAACAATTTCACATTCAGTAACTGAGGCATATAAAACTCCAAATAACATCTACCTAGTTAAACCCACGCCCAGACATGTAATAATCAGGATCCCAGAAATTCAGCACAGAAACTGTGCTTCAATATACTAAAAGCTGGTAGAAAAAAAGAAACAGATCATATTTAAAGCAAAACCCATTAGAAAAACAGTGTATTTCCCTTTGCAAACCATCAAGTGAAGAAGAGCATGGAGCAAATTACTTCAAGTCTTAGAAGAAAACAAATTCCAGCCCAGACTGGTATACCCTGCAAAACTCTCAAGTTCAGGGGAGAAGTGAGATACTTCCAGGACAAAGAAGAACTAAAGAATTCCATGACAAAGTCAACTCTGCACAGCTTGCTAAAAGATATTCTAGAGAAGAATTAAAAGAACCACAACTCCATGAAGGAAAATGGAAAGAACCCACCAAATAGGGCAAACAATTAAACACAAGAGAAAAAGATTTATATAAAAGCAGTCCTTTAACTATTCTTTTGTATGCAGCAGCAGAATGTGTCCACCAGCATGTTCTACAAATGAACTTCTCCTTTACCTTATGAGTCATGATTCTGTCTGATTGTACAGGTTGGATATCAAGGGAATAGCAGTAGCTCAGTTCCACAAGTGACACCTGGCCACCAGTAAGCATCATGAATACTGTGCATATACACAACATACTAGAACTTTGTGCAATATCCTATTCCCAAACTGTTAGAAATTCTGGTCATATATTTTCCATTCCAGTATTTCTATTATACTTTATTCTTAGTAATTCTTTACTACCATGGAAACATTATCCTATTTGATATTTTTGTATATATTAACCTATTCGAATGCTATGCAAGTACTCTGAATTGATTATAGATTCATACATATGACACACAATATTCTAGCCTCTAGTTGGACTGATGATTTGATTTGAATTTTGGAATATTGTTTTGAAATGTTTAATTTAATTTCAATTAACATTTAATTTTCTGGATTTGTTTAATTATAATTTTTGTTTTATGGTTCATACTGTATCTCTGATTTACAGTCTACTTATAAATCATGGTATGATAATTTCTACTAGTGCTGGAAACTTTAAAAAGAAAATACACATACACATACACACAAGAGTGTTAGGATAGATATAGATCTACTTTGCCTTAGTTCATCGATAATAAGTTTGTACTAATGTTGTTTAGACAAGATATCAGTAAAAAATTAAAAATAAAAGATGTCAGGTCTGCATCTTGTCCTCTGAATAAATACTATGAAGACAATAATAACCATGATAGTAATTATTCTAACCATCCTACTAATTTGTTTCATTGCTATTTTATCTTTTTTCTCATTAAAATGAATAGAAAAATAAATTAAAAATATGAAAGGAGAAGCAAATAGTGATTTAGTTTCATTTTTCTTGTTTTCACTTCTTCTGGTAGTACTAAGGACTAAAATTAGAAGCTTACCCACATCTAGTAAATGTTCTAAGACTGAACTCCACCATATCCCTGTGTTTTAGGAGTTTTACTTGTTTTCTTTCACAAAGGTTCTAAGCTTAACAGGCTGGCTTCAAACTTGCCATTATTCTGACTCAACTTCTTCAGAAACTCAGATCTGCAACTATCTCCAACTGAGTTTTAACTTGAAATACACATATAGATGTGTCTTTATATCTCTAGAGACATGTTCATCCTGCTTGTTGTATATATTAATGGGGTCAGATATCCACATTGGAAGAAATCAAAAAGATTATAAAGTAGACAGGAGTATAATAATATACACACAGAAGCAAAAATCATAAGATAACTGTG
>PVJA010011555.1:32023-54628 GCA_004027025.1 Myocastor coypus
AAAAAAAAAAAAAAAAAAAAAAAAAAAAAAAAAAAAAAAAAAAAAAAAAAAAAAGAAAGAAAGAAAGAAAGAAAGAAAGAAAGAAAGAAAGAAAGGAAAAGATAACTCTATAGGATAATGGTATAACTAATGTCCAGTGTCCTTCACTTCTTCATATTGCTGTGGAAAGGCAACTTACACAATTACGCTATGCTTCATCTTGTCTACTGTAACTTGCACATTACAATAATATTTGCATCGTATTTTGTGGCATTTACTGAAGAAAATCTGACTAGATATTGTAAATCTTAATCATGTCTAATAATAATTAAACTGAGGAAAGCTGAAGAAAAGGAAGGATTTTATTTATTTATTTATTCTAATATATTTGATTGTTCCAGAGTCTCACTATGCAGCTCAGATTCATAGCGATCCTCTTGTCTTCATCCTCCCCAGCACAGGGATTACAGGCATGCACCACTACATTTGGACTCTGTGGCCACCTCAGCCCACCCTGGGTGCAAAGCTGGGGCATCATATGGTGGCAGACATTTAACCATGGTCCCTATGCTTCCTAAGATTGCCTAAGCTTACCTAAGCCGGCACTTTAGTCCACTAAGCTATGTTGGCAGACCCAAGGAAGGACTTTAGAAAAAAAACAAAAATGAATATGTCTGGACCGGACTCTGAAAACTGTAAGGGAGCTGAGAAAAATGAAGATCTTTTCATCAGAATAACTTGAAAGTGAAATGAAAAGTTGGGTCAGGGAGCTTGGGTCAGGAAAGTTGTTTGAGGAACTTCATTCCCACAGCACAACTGGGGAATTTGAGCCTATGACTAATCACCTTCTGAAGATTGAAGCCATTTCCACAAAAGAATCATAGTACATTGGATCAGCAGCCTATAATCAAAGTGAGACAAAAAAGAATTTTCCTTTGCTATGGAATCAACATAATGACCTCTTCAATCCATATGTCAAAACCTAATGGTCAATGTGATAGTATTTGGGGACAGAACCTTGGTGGTGTGATTAGTTTAGGAATGAGAACTCTGAAGAATGGAATTAGTGATCTTATAAAAATGAAACTAGAATTATTTTCCGTATCTGTTATGTGACAATATGCGGAGAAGACCACATAATATTATTAACTTAAGATCATGTATATTCACTAGTTCCTTAAGATTATATAATTATTGTGTATTGAAGACATACTAATAAAAGTAGAATTAAAGATTATATCACTATGAGATACAAAAATTGTAACACGTATATTCTTTGACCTTAAGAAACTTAGAGTTTTACAAATAGAACGGAAGTTACAAACTCCACTAGAATAAATATAAAAGGCTTACATATAATGAAGTATTAAAAAGAATTGATCATTCTGTGGTTAATCACAATGTGATAAGGGAAAAAATGACTTCTCTCATTCCAATATAATGCCATGAAGATAGGAAAATCCCCAGCCCATTTCATCCAAAAGAAATTTCAGGATTTTATGATTGGTGTCACGGTTTGTGTCTAGATGTCCCCTGAAAGCCTCATGCAGTCATTGGGGTGGGTTTCTAGAACTTTTGATCAATTCATGGTCCAGTGCTAGGATGTTGGGATAATCACTATGAGTCTTACACCAGCAATAGGGCAGGTAGCCTACATAAAATATAGGGGAAGAGGTTTTTCTCCTACCTTTTTGCACTTGCTATTTTTGCTACTTTCTACTGCCATGAACTGTTGCCTTCTGCTGTGCTCCACTTTGCTGTGGAGCCAGCCTAATATGGATTGAAACTTTCACAAAAATGTGAGCTAAATAGTCTTTCTCTTTCTTAATTTTGGGCATCAACTGTTTTATCTTATCAATGAGAGAAAAGTAACCAAGACAGAATTTGGTACCAGAGAATTGGGGTCATTGTTCTGACTAGTCCTGTGGTTCTGTCATTCAAGAGCCTGTAGAAATGGCTTGGAGAAAGCATTCAGAGATGTCACCTGAAAGAAAAATATTGGAATGACTGGCTGTTCTGTGTGGGAGATTCTAATCAGAGCTCAGAAGACCAAAAGGCTGATAGAATTCCCATTGGTAAAGATTGTGCTTGGGAAGTTTCTACTAGGAAGAGGTACTGTGCTGGACTGTGCTGCCCCAATGTATATTATAGCTTGGCAGAAAGTTTGTAGTTTGCTCATGTCCAGAGATATTGTATGAAAATGAGATTAATGGTTGGAAACTAGTTAATCTGGCAGAAGCAATTTGAAGGCAGTCAAATGCTGAGGTTATGACATACCTATTATTGGGGACTTTTAGATAGATTTATATTGAAATTTAAGAGGAAAGAGCCCAGTAGAATGATTTAAAATGTAGTTAATGCTTAAAATTTCTTTTCTTTCTCATTTTGACTTTTATAATAATTTTTTTTACAATTTTCATACTTTTATCTGGTAATCTGAGCAACAAAGTTGAAAACAACGTGCAATGCAATAACCATTGTTGAATTCCTAGTATTTTTCTTGAATTCTTGGTATTTTGTTTTGTGAAATTCTGTATTGTTTTTAATTTAAAAAAATTAATTTTTAAGTTATTTATTTATTTATTTATTTATTTATTTATTTATTTATTTGGCACAGGGTCTCATTACACATCTCAGATTCATAGTGCTCATCCTGCCTCATCCCCTCCAGCACTGGGATTACAGGAGTCATGTACCACCATGCCCAGTTTCCATGGCCTTCAGGTCACACCCAGAGTTCCAAGGCTGGCATAGTATGTGGTACCAGGGATCAAAGTTAAACCCTTGTGCTTGCCAGTCAAGCACTTAGACTGCACAGCTATCTTCCCAGTCACTATATATATATATATATATATATATATATATATATATATATATATATATTTAAATTACTGAATATATATTTAAATTACTAAATATATATAGTAAAATACTATGTATATTTAAATTACTAAATTATATATATATATATATTTTTGTTTTTGTTTTTGTTTATTCTGTTGAAAAAATATAAATAAGTATAATGTGAGTTCATCCAGAAAGGAAGATCCAGGAAAGCTGTGGACCACAAATACAGAATTTAAGAGATTTTGATTGCTAAGAATGAGGGAGAGAATATAAAAGATGGCCTAGGGGAATCCCAAGGAACCTCTATTTTTTGTAGCCCCAAAAGTGTAAAGTTGAATGTCTGAGGAGAAAACAGCAGAGAGTGATGTTCCAGAATGGCAGCAGCCAAATAAGGTCCTAGTATCCTGGAAGCACAAAGAATTTGTTCCTCAGAATCAGGTTGAAATTTTTCAAAATCCAGGAACTCAACCCCTACTGCGGAAAGAGAGGAAAGCCTGGCTACTGCTTCAGCTGACAGCGGACTTTGACATAGTCGGTATGGTGCTGGTGTTAGGTACATGCAGAATGCAAGAATTCTGAGGTTAAAAAAGCTTCTATATTGATTACATAAGGCCTAGGAGGACCATCAGTGGGTCCCCAAGTGGGCAGTGTGTGAACCTGAAAATTCAGTGGAGACTCCAGTAATTTGCAGAAGCCAGTAACATGGATCATCGAAAACAGTTGCAAGGAGGGAACAAGGTGTGACCAAGAGAGAAACCCTGGACACTATAACCACCAGAAGTTCCATAGAGGTGGAAGGAGCTACTTGGTTCTAACAATTTGCCATGGATTATCTCACAGGCTGCACGTGGGACTAAGGATTTAATGTTTACACTGCTGGATTTTGGACTTATTTTGATCCCAATACTTTGTACCCCGCTGTTTGTACCTTTTAGAATGGTATCATATATCTTGTGTCATTGGATTTTTTAAAATGTATTTAGAACAGAGTATACAGGTTCTACAGGGTCTCACTACATAGATTAGAACTGCAGCCTCTCATGCCCTGGGATACAGGGGCATGTCACCATGCCCAGTGTCAATCATTGTCTCAGGGTATACCCCACCACTGTGCTCTGCCTAAGCAAGTGCTTTAATCTGATGAGCTATCTGCCTGGCCCTGGATTCTTTTTTTTCTTCTTCTTCTTCTTTTTTAATATATTTGATATAGACTCTCACTATGCAGCTTGGACTAAAGAGTTCCTCCAGTTTTTAACTGACCTTGGGATTACAGGTATGTGCCACCATGCCCACTCTTGGAAGTGGGTTCAGTACATCTGCCAGTGTGGCATGTGGTGTCAGGTATTGAAACCCTATCCCTGTGCTTGCCTGCGCAGACGCTTACTCCACTGAGCTATCTCACTGACCTTGTGCCATTAGATTTTGAAAATGTTTAACTTTTCATTTGTACAGGAGCTAATAGCTAAGAGTTTGCCTTATATCCTGAAGGAGATTTGGGACTTGGATTTCTCAACAATACTGAAAGTGTTAGGACTTTGTTGATGTTTAGACATGGATTAAACTCTGTTTTGCATGAAAGGATGTGACTGGGTCTTTGGAGGCTCAGGTTCAAAATGTTATGGTTTGTATCTAGATGTCGTGCAACATCTCATGTGGTCATGGGGCAGCCTTCTAGAGTTTTTCATTGATTAAAGTTCCAATGATAAGATTATGTGTGTCAGTGGTATATCTGCCCGGGGGCCTACATACAATATCAGAGAGGAAAACAGACTTTCCCTTTATTTTTTATTTTATTTTATTTTATTTTTGCTCTTGTTGCTTTTGGTACTTTCCACCACCATAAACTATTAACCTTTGCTAAGTGTCACTCTGCCTTGGAACCAACCCAACAGAAAATGAAATGTTCACATATATGAGCTAAATAAATCTTCCCTTCCTTAATTTGGAGCATCAGATATTTTGTTTCAGCAATTTAGAGAAAAGTAAACAAGACAAGTGATAAATGTATCCATACACATTATGGGATTTATAACCAAAATGTTTGCAAAAGAACAGTTACAGTTCCTTGTATTGATTGCAGATTCATAGCAACCAATCTTGTATTGCTGTGTGAAATCAGGACAACCACAAACTAGCCTACACAAAGACCCATTTCACAAGGAAGAATCCCCCTAGCTCAAATCTCCAGTGCATTATCGAACCAGGCAGTGCTAAGAAGAAAACTAAGTCTTCATAAAGAATTTACTCAGTCTACAAAGACCAAGAAAGAAGGATAGGATTAACTGAACATTAATGTAGCTTAGATTTAGTTGTCAGAAATATTTAAGGATCATAATATTGTGAGGTGTTCGTTAAATATTTTCAGGGGCATAGAATTTGGTTGGATGTTGAAAGTATTTATATTTGTAAGGAAGTGCTTCTGTTGGTTCTGTGGCCAACAAGCAGTCCTTCCAATTTAAAATGTCTATTTTGAAATATTAAAGATTATATTGAGATAATATTCCTGTTACATTTCATCAGAGGTAGGTGATATTTTGCCTCATTGAAATTTATTTATTTACTTTTAGATTTAATTTTGAGAGGGGTAAATTTATTTACTTTTAATTCCAGAAGTTTGAAAGATTGTGTAGTACATTTCATGGAGGCCCTAGGATTATGGGCCAATATGAAATATGTTGAACTTCACTGTAATGTTAATTATATGATTGATAATAAATTGCTCTCAACAGAAAAATTCAATGTTTTACATGCATTCCTTAGAAATCCTAAGAACAAAATGTGTAATATGACAAACAAGTGAACACATGAGCAACCACAATCTATTTGCTTTTAAGTTTGGTAAGATAAATCATATTTTCTTGCCTTAAATCATGCAATTGTTATGTAACAACTTCTCCTTTGTTCATTGGCTGTGAAATATATCTGCATTTATCTCATTATTCTTAACCTGCATGAGCAGCTGGATTCAACAGAACTAAACTTTCATCTTTTTTGTCTACAGAGAGTGACATGAGAGCATAATGGAAATATTTACAATGCCATTTGAATAAAATGCCAGAAAAGAAGATGTGGGGGCCTGCATGTGAGTGCTTGCTGTTCTAAGAGCTGCTTGTTTCCCAGTTGACAGAGTGCTGCTTTCTTCTTAATGAAGCCAGAGAGTTCTGTGTTGTTGCCCTATAATTTTTTGGACAGAGTGAGCTGCTGCCTGTGCCAAGAGAGAAGCACACACTCCATTATCTTTTCAATAGGCCTTAAAATTACTTGTTTAAAATCTTCCCCACTGTCACTTTTAGAAGTGCTTGCAAACGTGATTGTTATAGATCACCCCCTTTTCATCATAATTCCAGAGCAGTTCTACATTTCTTTTCTCTTATATTACTTATGAAACTGAGCTTAAAACTTGAAAGTAATGTTTCTTTCCTAAGAATCACTGCATCTTTATTCATTATTTCGGATTACAAATGCTTTCTTCTGAAGTTTCAGTTATTTACTTGGCGTTATCATGAGAGCACATCACTGGATATATTCTGAGGGACAGAGTATATCCTTAATTTTTGTCTTCATTCAGCCATATGACAATCACCTTGAGTTCAAGAAACATGTTCAAAACAAAATTTCATCAACGCATTTTAGCTTAAGGAATGCTACAAATCTGGGGTACATTATTGCATATTTTTCCTGAATACATTTCCAAAACTTCTTTATTCAATTCAGTGAGCAGTTTTATTATTTCAAGAGTCTTACAGACATTCAACTGTGAGAAAAATATAGACAAGTTACAACTTTTAAACCTTAGTCCATGCTTCCCAGTCTACTCCTTGTTTTATATCTTGTGGTGGCTAATGAACAAAACTAATCTGAGATAGCATTATATTTCATATTCCTCCAAGGTTCATATTGAAAGGTTTGGCTTCCAGGGTATCATTATTGTGACATGCTGTGGACCTTTAAGAAGTGAGAACTTAGAAGATCTTCTGATTACTTGAAACTATCGTTGCAAAAGGCAATATAGGGATCATAACCTCCTGTCTTCCTGGTTCCTGGCTCCTGTTAGGTGTATCAGTTTGATGTGCATTCCCCTCATCAGATGTATCCTTGCAATAAGTACAAACAAATGAGCTAATTAGACTTGGTTTTCAATCTCCAAACTATTAAATAAACTTTTGTTTTAAATTGTAACTTATTTTTAGGCCAGGAAGATAGCTCAATAGATGTAGTGCTTGCTTAGCAAGTGCAAGGGATCCTGAGTTTGATCCCTGGTGCCATCAAAAATAAACAAACAAATAATCACTCATTTGTATTGTCATTTGCTGTCTTCTAATGAATTAAAATTAATGTATTGACATTATTTTGTATTATTTTTTCTCATTATATAAATTATATTTTCCTTAATCATTCTTATTTTTCCAGTTTTTCCACAATATGGAAGATAAAAATTTTCACCCATGCTTTGAAAGAGTTAACAAACATAGTATCTAACCACTTTTTTTGATGTAAGACTACACTGCTAGCATGAAAGGATAGCTTCAAATCGACCTTCCTGCATTAGGAATAGCTGGATGTTATCACAAAATGAATAAAGATAAAAATGAAATATATTTCTTTGCTGCCTATAAGTTAATTAATTTTCTTAAAGAATTTCTTCAAGGTTGTTTGCTTTTTATTTTAATTTTTTAGTAATTTTTATTGGCATATTGAAAGAAATAGTTAATGCCTAATTGTTTGATCAATTTTGCATTTCTATCTGGTAATCTGAATGACAACTTTGATGATTTTATTTTTTCACTTTTGTGATTTGGATCAGATTGTGTATCTACAAAATTAGAAGTTAATGTGTTTTCTGCAGTCACAATAGCAAAGATGCCACTTTTTCAATCATAAAACTTTAAAGTTAGTGCAATTTTGCTTATTTGGTTTATGGCTAGCACTACAATTATGTTTTTGTATATGGGCATAATATCTAGAGATACTTGATTATAATTTTTGTTGACATAATTGTATGATTGTTTGTTGTGGCATACTATTACAAACTTCTGATTCTGTAAGAAGTATCAGTTTCTTCGATAGTTGTTCTGCAACACAATTTTTGAAAGGTTTTGTTAGCCTACAACTTCCATCTACCAATTTTCAATGAATTCATAGGTATTTCATGATCTATAAAGGAGTCTTTGCCGGTGAAACATTTGATAACAAGTGTTTAAATATGTTAAGTTCTTATTGAAATGAGAATTTTGATTTAGTGACCTGATTCACTTTTGAGTTTGGAGCTTTATATTAACATTAGAAGATTAAACAATAGATAGCTTATGACATTTTATGGTACAGTGAATTCTTGGATTTCTATATTAAAGTGGTTGAGACGATAGAACAGATATTGATACTCTGTATTTGAATCCATATTTTGTACTATATTAACTATGTAATCCAAAGTCAGTTATTTTACTCACCTCAATTTTCTTGTATGTATTATAGTATATTTTATAGTTTTGAAAAACTATTAAGCCGGGCGTGGTGGCACACGCCTGTAATCTCAGCACTTGGGAGGCTGAGGCAGGAGGATCAGCATGAGTTCGAGACCAGCCTGGGCTACAAAAGTGAGCTCAAGGCCAGCCTGAATTGCATAGTGAGACCCTGTCTCAAAAAGACAAAAAAAAAAGAAAAACTATTAAAAATTAATATACAGCCTGCTAAAAATATATACAGACTTTAGTAAAAGATAAAAGTAGGGTGATGTTTTTACAACAGATGATGTTATCTTTTTATTGGGACCCTAGAAGACTGTATGTAGCTGGACCTCAGGGAAGATATTGAAAATGCATGTACAAACTCAATGACCCAAACTACCCAAGCAGCATTTCACCATACTAACATATATATAATACTAATATATGGAAGATAGTAGTCATCACTATGAATACCTCTTATAATTGTCAAGAACAAAAGCAATTTGTATTAATGATAAAGATATAATCTTTATCTTCAGCCAGCACGGTGTGTTTTGAAACCTCCACTACAGATAAACTGTGTAAATATTTCCTTCCTTAATTTGAGGTGTTTGTTATTTTGTGCCAGCAAGAAGAGAAAAGTACCTAAGATAAAATTTGGTATCAGGAGAGGGGTTGGTGCTGTGACTATATACTTGACCATGTGCATTACAAGCCTTTGAAAATGGCTTATAGGAAGAGATGCAATGGGTTGAGGAATGACATCTACAAGAAAAGCCTAGCCTTGGGCTGTTCTTTATGGGATATTCTGGTCAGAGCTCAGCATCCCAGAACGCTCATAAAAATCCTGCTTGTAAAGATCAGGCTGGGGAAGTTTCTTCTGGGAATAAGGACAGTACTGGTTGTTGGACTCCAGAAAATGTGTGTTCTGAATGGACAAAAATTTTGTCTGCATTTTGCTCATGTCCAGAGACTTTTCCTGAAGCAGAGTAAGAATGGAAGGCTGGTTAATCTGGCAGAAAGAATTTCAAGGCAATCAAATGTTGAGGCGGCGGTATTGATGGAGGTTTTTAGTCAGATGTATGTTGAGAATCAAGAGCAAAGAACCCAGGAGGATGATTTAAAATGTAAGTTTGGCAAGAAATAAAGTGGCAAATAAAGCTTTGACTGCAAAGATAGAGCTCAGAGGTTCCCCTTTTCCAAGAAGGAATAAGACAATAGAAGGGATGGCCTGAGGGCATCATAGGAGGTGGGAGGTCTCTACCATTTGCAGCCTCAGAACAGCAAAGAAGAAAGTTACAGAATGCCATGCTCCAGAAGGACCACAGCATAGACAATTTGTTCCTTGGAATCAGAGTCAGAAAGTTCAGCAATCCAGGCACTCAATGCCTATAGCCAACAGAACAGAAAATCTGGATCCTGCTCCAGCTGGCAGCAGACCTAGACATCTCCCACTTGGCATTGCTTTTTGGTGCTTGAAGAATGCAGAAGTTCTGAAGTTAAGAAAGCTTCTACCTATATTTGAGAAGGGCAGGGAGACCAGGCAGTGTGTCTCTGAGTGGGCAGTTTCTAAAGCAGAGAGTGTAAAACTTATTATGCATTAGCCACCTCAGAAGATTGGAAAAGCCCGGAACATGAATCACCTAAGAACAGATGCAAGAAAGGAACAAAGCCATCCTAGAAGAGAAGTCATGAGAGCTACCAACAAAAGCATTATAGAGGTGGAGCCACATGGAGCTCACAATTTACCACAGATTTCTTCAGACGTTCCACATAGAGCTGCAGGACTTCATATTTGTCCTGCTTGGATTTGAACTTGTATTGAATCCAGTGTTTTACATTCTCCTGTTATTTGCAACTTTAGGAATTGTAATGTCTGTCTTCTACCTTTGAATGCTGGAAGTGTTTAACCTTTTATTCGTACAGGGGTTCATAGCCAAAAGTACCTTCGCTCTCAGAGAAGACTTGAGAAATGGACATTTCAAGAATGCTGAAACTGTTAGGAGTTTGTCAACTCTTAAAGATGGACTACAATGCCAATTGCACAAGGGGATGTGTGTGAGTCTTTGGGGGTTCAGGTGTAGAATATTATGGTTCGTGTCTAGTCCCTCAAAAGCCTCATTCAGTTATTAAGTGGCTCTAGAGTTTGTGATTAATTCTGGACCAATGCTGGGATTATGGGTATGAGTTCTATACCCACCATGGGGTAGATAATCTGTATTATAATGTAAGGCTTACCAGCTACTGTAGCTGTTGCTTTTCCCTTTTGTCTTTGCTCTTCTCCACTGCTGTGACGGTTACCCTATGCCATTTGCCATTCTGCTTTGGAGCCAGATAATTGAGGACTGAAACCTCCTCTACCTGTGAGCTAAATTTGAGATGTTACGTATTTTGTCACAGTATCAAGAGAAAAGTAACTAAGACAGATACATGAATATTTATGATTATTATTTATTCATCTTTAAATTTCCCTAACAAGTATGTAGTGACCTTCTTCATCTCTTCTGATAAATCTTTGAATTCACAGTGTTTCCAAATGGAATAGCTAACTCTGCTTTTTGCTGGGCTCCTGTTGTATTGTGTATTGTTTTATATGCTCTATGAATTTATTTTTGAATTAAATACATTGCTTGTATATAGCATATTGTTGAATAAGATTTCTTGATCTGTTCTGCCAATATGTTTCTTTTGATTGGTGAATTGATGTCATTTACATAGGTGGTTATATGTCATATGTGTTTCCTTATCTTTGTGATGTTATTTTCCTGCCACTTGTTCCCAACTTCTCTTCACATTATAATTGCTTAAGTTGCTTGGTGATTTCTTTCTGTAGTTGTTCTTGGAATTGTGATCATTTTTATATCTACCTAAAACGACTTTCCGTGACCTTTAAGTGTTGCTTTATTGATCCTAAATTTCTGTAGCTGTTCTTTGTAATGAAAGTGTCTTAGGTCTGCATTAATTTTGAAAGCTAGTTTTGCAGGATACATCAATATGGTTAGGAAGGTGTTTTCTCTCTGGAATTGGTGTACTTCACCACAAATTCCTCTGGACCTGAGGGTTTGTGTTGAGATATCTTTCATGATTCTAATGAGTTTCTGTTTATAGCTGATCTGATTCTTTTCTCTAACTATTTTTTAATATTCTGTTCTTTTGATGAATTTCTGGTAATTTGATTATTTTGTCTGGCTGTAGATTTCCCTTAGTTGTAGCTAATTGGAATTTTATATTCTTAATTTCTTTGTATATAAAGTTCTTTTCTTATGCCTGGTAGATTTTTCTTTTCCATTATTTCTTCAAATAGACTTTTTATGTGATTTTTATTGACTCACATTTTTTCAATGACATCAATTTTTCTGTTATTATTTTTCTTTTCATCACTTTATAGCGTCTGCATTGTTATTTTCTGATTTTCATTCTTTTTCATGTGTTTGTTTCTTTCTTAATCACCAATTGTGATTATGCTTTCAATGTCTGAAATTCTGTTTTCAGTTTCATTCAAGTAATTTTGCTATCTTTCAATGGACTTTTAATTTCCTTGATATCTGTTTGAATCTATTTCATGCATTCTATATCTTTCTTATACTAATCATTCATGGTTTCCACGTTCTTCCTATAATCATCTATTTCTTTATCTCTGCTAGATTTGTTGAATAATTCCTTTATGAATGTTGACAATTCTTTTAAAATTCTTTTATAAATTGAGAGATTATTTCTTTTCTTATTTCCTCTATAGCTACATGTATTTATTTCTTTGCTTCTATTAGTATCATTTCAGAAATGTGAGCCATGTGTCTTTCACTTTACTTATTTATTTCCTGGTCTGGTTCTTGATGGGCGGTAGGTCTGATGTTGCTTTTTGCTTCCATGTTCTGTTGTTTTATTATATAGCAAAAGTTTTTATTTTGTTTTCTGTGCTGATACTTGTAAGCTTTTACAGAAGGTAGCTTTATCATTACTTTCAAGGCCTCTCTGAGAAAGGTTTGTTCTTTAGCGATGTTTTCTCTGTGTAGAATGTTCTTGGTTTTTGTCTGTCCCATCAGCCTACTTGTCCAGTAAAGTAAGATATTTGGCTCAGTTCCCAATCTTTTTGGTGCTGGGGTGTGGTAAGGTTCTTACACTTAGAGCCTTCCAGTATTGTTACCGAGTGAGAACAAATAATTAAAACAGATATGCTATCCAGCTAAAGTAGTGTAATGAGGGGCCAGGGAGATAGCTCAGTAGAATAAGCACTTGCCTAACAAGCACAATGTCCTGAATTCAATCCTTCATACTGAAAAATAAAAGTAGTGCAGTGAACACTCATAATTGTATCAAGAACAGTTTAGAAACTAATAGCTGTAGTAACTATTAATTTTGTACCTTTAACCACAGAAGGAAAATCTATAGTTACATAACAGAACTGTTCATAAATTGCATGCAAAGTATTTCACCTTGTAGATTGGTTTTACTCTGTAATAGAAATTAAAGGAGACAGTGATAACAAAATAAATGAAGTAGAAACCACACTGGAGGATAAAAGACAATAATGTAATCTTTGGGAAACTAGAGAAGAAGATAGAAAAGAAAGGAGTGACCATGGGATTATTGAATTTGACAAGAAAAATTAGAAACAATTCACTCATATAAAAACATGACTAAACCTAAATTGATAAATTGAGATAAGGGTGAAAGAAGATGAACATAGTTCAACAAAAATATAGCTTAAAGACAAAAAGAGGAATGAGAAACAATCAAAAAATAAAATATGACACACTCTCTGTTGCCCACAGGGAGTCCAAAATCACTGGATAACCCTACCAAGCATACAATAGATTTTGTGCAGGATTTGAGGCTGATCTGAGCTTCCAGATGTGGAAGCCTGGGGCTGGAGTCTTCAGCTAGTACTTTCTTCATGTTCCTTAGCAGTCTTCCACTCCCTACCCAGTTTTTCTTGCAGGTGTCTCTCTCCCAGTGGCTGTGCTGTTTTCAGATAGAGACAGGGTGCTGTATCCAGAGCTCTGCACCTTGGCTCCTCCAACCTCTTGGCCAGCCGGTTGTTCTTCTCTTCCACTGGTAAGTCTCTGTGCTATGATGTCTTTTGTCACAGTGTAGGTTGAGCTGCTGTGATATGAACTGATCCTCTGTTCTTGCTGTTACAGTCCAAGACTGCACAGTCTCAATTCTGACCCCTATCCTGATAAAAGGTTCTCACTTCAAATTCGATGATTTGCAAATTTGCTGCCGGGTCACTAGCCTCTGCTGTAGTCTGCAACTTCCTCAGCTGAGATCATAGTGTCTGTTGGGTGCTTTCCTGCCCTGCACCCAGAAGAGTGGGGACAACCTGGGATTGCACAGTCCTGAAGAGCAAGGTTGTTTAATTACAGTGCCATCCTAACCACACTATCTAAAGAAAAATATATTATTTACTATATTAAATGATTGTATGAATATGTGACACTACTGGGATAAAATATAAGCAATTTTCTGGGTGAGCTTATATTTTCCATATAACCAATGTCTTAATGTGTCATGGAGAAGGAGTAGCTGTTCCATTTTCTATGCATGCCTGTAGTCTTAACCTTGTTCCTGGCAATTCTAGTTAGTGCGACTGTGCACAGAAGGAATGGAGTGAACAGAAAAAAAGAGAAGGTGAAGAGATCAAACAAAAAAGAAACAAAAGAATGAAAAATAAAAAGAATGCTGGCCAATCATCAGGGAGGGAGGACTCCTGTTGGTAGAATTTACTGTGGACTGCAGAGTCTTCTGTTTGGAGGAAGGTAGAAGACTCAGGGGAGCTTATAGCTCAAGTTTATGGTGCATGGTTTGGTTTAGCCACCTTATATTAGCTTATCCATTTCTCCTTGTTTTAAGGTTCCAAGTATGGTGCCGTACCTATCTGATTTGGCAACTCACTGGCAGCTAGGAGGCTGGCTGACATAGTTATTAAGTCCTTTATCTATGTTTGGCTTGGTCTATTAGTTTCCTGTGCCTGATTGATTTTAGTTTCTTGGTATGTTTCTCACCCTTTTCTGCCAGTTACCTGTGTTTTAATGATAGTAGATTATTAGAACAACTGGCAATGTCAGGAGCTGTCGACTTGAGCCTTTTATAGCTCAATATATTAATATGGTTTTACTTTTTATACCACATGGTTAGACTTGTCTGCTGGATGGTTAAGACCAAAGTAAAGCAAACCTATCTAACAAAAAATGTAGGTTTTGTATGTGACAAGGTCATTCAAGTACCCTCAGGACTTATCTTGAAACCATGTACAGCAGTTTATAGAACTTTTTTCAGTGTCCTCTAGATGAGTCACAGCTACTGCTTGACCATTTTGCTGTCTGTGAAAGCCTGAGAGAATGTTATCTCTCTAGGTGATTCTCCTTAGGCATACTATACATCATTGATCACTCTCTTCTGTGGCTCCATATCTCCTTGTACAGAAAATTTGGGACACCACTGAGTTATAGGATGTTACTGTAACAGATTCTCTTATGTTGAGTCCTCATGGATCTTGAAAGGCTAATGGAAAAATATTGGCCATCCTTGTAGCCCTTCTTTTACTCTAATTTTTGGGTCTGCCAACATAAGTTGTTAACCCTCTAGAAGAGAAGTTTAATATTATTCTCTATAACATAGACACTTGAGCTTAACATTACTATCTTTCTGAATATCAAATACCTAAGACATAACATGGAACATGTATTCTCCATAAATCATTGATATTCTAAATTTTAAATCCCTATATAATGTGAAAAATAATTACGGATTTTTACACAGAAATTTAGGAATGTAGCCATATACTAAATCGTAGCAGATTAATCCTATAGCATTTTTCTTGTCTCTTATTGTTTTTATCATTGTTGTTATTTTTAAACAAAAATTTACTTAGGAGAGAGTATAGCAATTATTGATATGATAGTAGAAACAGCACATACCTAGAAGACAAGAATGACAGACATTCCAAGCATGGTTTTAGTATTGCACAATACAATCCTCAGTGTAGCTGCTTACTTCACAGATTTTAGCCCTATATAATTGGTCAGGGCAAGAATTCTACCAATTAACTGCTACTTTCAAATATCTGTTGGAGATTCTCTGAACACTTGCTTTAACCATTCTGTGTCTGTAAGTGCATGGTTTTGCACCTGCCATGTTTTCTATCTTTTCTGCTTGCTGTCTCTTCATTGTTTAATGCTTAAGTTCTTGATTTTCCTTTAGGTGTGTTATGACTTTCCTTTTTTTTTTTGTCTTTTTGAGACAGGGTTTCACTATGCAGTTCAGGCTTGAGCTCACTTTTGTAGTCCAGGTTGGTCTCGAATTCACACCGATCCTCCTGCTTCAGCCTCCCTAGTGCTGGGATTACAGGCATTCACCATCATGGCCTGGCAATGCCTTTCCATTTTTATTTCTTCTTTTGAGTTCTTACACTAAGGAGACTATATGATATTTACACATGCAGGTTTGGTTTATTTCACTTATGAGTATATGTTCAAGATATATCTGCTTATATAAGAAGGCTTTGAAATAATCATTCTTTATAGCTAAGTAATACTTCATTGTATAAAGACACCACATCTTTTTCTTCTTTTCTTCAGGTGATGGGCATTTTGGTTGTTTCCAAAATTTGGCTATAACAAGTTGTGCTACTATAAACATAGGTGTACAAATATCACTAGGATATGTTTTCAGTTCTTTTGGAAGAGTCCCCAATAGGAGATAGTGGCATTGAATGGAATTTCCTAAGCTTTGTGAAAGACATTCAGGTTTCGCGAATATAGTTTAATACAAATTTCTGTTCTGGCAGCAAGTGGTGGACAGGCGCCTCTTAAAATGAAGCACTGAGAATGAAATTTTCATAATGATGACATTAATTGAATATGTAAAGTCCCAAATGATATTTACTAGGGATAAATTTAGATTTCTTCTATAAATAATAATTTAAAACAAAATGTTTAAGGGACTTCATATTTAATAAATTATAATATTTAGAACAAGTGTATATGTTTGATGAAAGCTACAGTACGTAAAGTAAAAACAAATTATTGATAGCTACTGTCCAAAGTAGAAAAGTAAGGAATAACAGAAGAAGATAAAGTTGCAAAGAACTAAGTTTTGTGCATTCAATCAATTAATCATCTTATGTTATGATTACAAATAGACCATAGTGAAATATGCAGTATACTTTCCTGGAAAATTACCATGATATGGTTGATGCACAGGGTATTTTTCCTGGTTTTGTTATGTTGAAGAGCACAATTGATGGGTGTCCTCAAAAATATTTGAATATAAATTTAACCTAAAGCAGAGAAAATTGAAACTGTTAAAAAATTTCCTATTAATATGTTAGACTGATGTATTAAAATTCCAGGGTTTCTTAACTTCAAGAATAGCAATGTTTATAGTGTGTGTGTGTGTGTGTGTGTGTGTGTGTGTGTGTGTGTGTAAACTACTTAGAACTCTATTAAGGAATGAACTCTGAGAATCATTTAAATTCAAAAATTAAATTGACCTCAGAAATGAATACAGATTCCATTTGCAAATGACTGCTTACATATTTAACTTTTATTTTTAAAAAGAATATAAAATTGTAAAAAAGAAAGCATTAGAAATGATATAGAATTTCACTAAGCAAATTAATAGAAATTCAACAATGGTTGATGTATTGTATAATGTTATCTTCAAATTAATTTAATTAGCAGACATAAACATGCACAATTTGTAAATTAAAAAGTTGTAAAAACTTAAAGAGGAAAAGAGAACATTAAGTATTAACTTCTTTCGGTAAAAAGCAGCAATTTCAGTAGAATCAGCAGCAGTTCTCCTTTTCCTTTCTTTGGTCCTTTTCCTCATCCCAGGTTTTCTTCTGCTGTTCCCTTCGAAAAGTTCTTTCCTTTTCACAGTATCTGTTATACCTTTCAGAATTTATTTACTCTTTCAGGTTCTTACATTAGCAAGACAGCACAGTGTTAGCACACGTGGGTCTAACTTATTTCACTTATCACTGTGATCTTCAGTTGCATCAATTTACCTGTAAAAGCTTCATATTTGTCTTTTTTGGCTAAGTAATACTTCCCTGTATAACAATAACACATCTTTTTTACCCATTCTTCAGTTGATAGCACTTGAGTTGTTTTTTTTAGCTATGATGAATTATGCTGCTATAAACATGGGTACACATCTTTTGCTGTGGTGTGATGTTTTCACTTCATTTGGAAAAATACCCAGGAGAGGAATAGCTACATTGAATGGGACTTGTAAACTTAGCTTTTTGAGAAATCACTACACAGACTTCCGTAGTAGGTGTGCCACTCTGCACTCCCACCAACAATGCAGAGGGTTTTAATTTCCCCAGTCCTCTTTAGTGTTTGTTATGGATTGATTTCTCGATCATAGTCACTCTTTCTAGGGTGAGATGGAATCTCAGTGTTGTTTTCATTTACACTTCTCAAATGATCAGTGATGTTGAACACATTTTCATATATTTATTTACAATTTTTATTTCTTAGATATTTAACAAGCAAAAGAACACCAATTTTATTATATTGCTAGGGCATGTAACCACTAGACACTGATGGTTAAATGACTTTTGTAAACCTTTGAGAAATTTGGAATTCAAAGAATGTTATTTCTCATTGTATTAAGCCAAATTGCTGGATATCTGTGAGCTTAATGGCTAAGAAAGAACTGAAAATACATTAGAAGAGTGTGTTTTGGTAGAAATATTATTCCTAAGCATATACATGATTCAAGCACAACTTTGAGGAATGTTTTTATCCATCTATTGACAACTGTTTTATCAACTGAGTTTTAACTGCTAAACCAACAAGAGTTACATCTGTGACTGAATCCATTAATATGTTAAATGCTTTGGACTTAAAAATTTGTTCTGAATTTTTCAAAATTCTCATTCACATACACTTGTTACACACACACACACTGCTAAGACCTTACTAAAAATTTTTTGGGAATATTACTATTGAAATGTAAACTACACTAACTTTAAATTTGTCCTATGGCCCATGTTAGATGATATTATATGTTAAATACAGCACAGATGGATATGAGATGGAGTATAAATTATGTTTAATAATAAATGAAAATTTAAAAATCCAGCTAAAGAAGATGGGACGTAGAGATCTAAATATGTTATTGCTAAGAACTCTAACGAACAGTAGTGAGACATAGTTTTACAAGAAATAATTTTTTTTAAATAATTTATTATGGCCAAAGGCTTTCGCATAAGTATTCTCTATTTTATTATTTTTATCATAGTGGTTATGGTAACTGAAACAAATACAAAAGTATTTCTAACTTATTCATTTTTTAGGATCCAAAAAGCAAGGCTGGTTCCTTTTTCAAAAAACATCTTTAGGCAGGGAACATTGCTCAAGGCACAGCCCCTGGCTTGTAGGCCAGAAGCTGTGAGTTTGATTTGAAGCACACAAAAAAAGAAGAAAGAAGAAAGAAAGAAAGAAAGAAAGAAAGAAAGAAAGAAAGAAAGAAAGAAAGAAAGAGAAAGAAACAAAGAAACAAAGAAAGAAAGAAAGAAAGAGAATAAACTCTACTGGCATCTTTCACTGATATTTCATCCCTTTATTTTCTTAGAATTTCATGAAGATAAGAGCTCTTTAAAGCACAAGAGAGTGTAAGGGCCTGAGTTCAATCCCCAGTTCCAGAAAAAAAAAAAAAGGAAGGGAAATATTAATATCTTTAAATTTCAACAGGAAAGTTCTGTACACATTAATTTATTATATGAATTGCATTTAAAACATTTTTTAAAATTTCAATAATTTATTTTGTTGACATTGTTATAACTGGCTGGTACAGAGTACACAATTTCCAAACAGGCAGGTGTTAGGAATAACTGCACCGTGCGCAGGTGCAGTTTTACTCTCTGCATCCTTGGATACATAGCAGGGAAGCACCGATGACCATGGGCCCTCTCTGAGAAAGAACAGAAATGGAACTGTAGGGCAGCAGCAGTGCTGCTCAGGATTTTCATTAAATTCTCTTTTTTTTTTCTTTGTTTGTTTGTTTGTTTATTTATTTATTTATTTATTTATTTATTTATTTATTTTTATGGCTGGCTCAGCCTGCCCTGAGGGCAGGGCTGGCGCCGCATGTGGTGCCAGGGATCGAACCGCGGTCCCTGCAGCCGCCTAAGCTTTCCTAAGCAGGTGCTTTAGACCATTGGGCCATCCTGCCGGGCTCCTCTTTTTTCAATAAGAGAAAAATATAGAAGTGTAAGATATAGATATATTATATGTATTATATATACATATAATATGTATATGCCAGAAGACTAGGAAAAACAATAATAATTTCTTTAGAATTAATATATCCTCAGTTTCAAACTTAGTAACACTTCCATGTTTCGTATATCTTTATCAGAGGCATTAACATGGGACATATGCAACACTATTTATAGATGCTGAGAAACTGTGACAGTAGAGAGAGCAATTTAAGCCATTTCCTGTCCCTCTGACTGACAGTTGATAGCCCTGACAAAGTATATTATTTATAGAACTTTGTTGCTGTTCCAATATCCATGATAACATTATGGAGAAATTTAGTTCCCTAGGCCAGGAATTCGAACAATCTCTCTGTCTATCTGTCTGACTATCTGTAGGTCTCTCTCTGTTCCCGCTCTTTACCTCCCTCCCTCCCTCCCTCCTTCCCTCCCTGTCTCTCTCTCTCTTTCCCTCCCTTTCTCTGCTCCTTCCTCTTTTTCTCCTCCCTCTCCTTCCCTCTCTCCATATATATTTATATTTATAGAAATATATCTTGCTAAATGTATTTTCTAGTAAATAAACAGGATTAAAATACTAGCATCTGAGTTATTTTCAAATTAATTATAATCTATTTAGAGATCAATGTTTGAGACATATCTCAAAAAAGATTCACATACTCAACTGTGGGATAAATTTGAAATAAAGGAATCCCTGAAAAGATTGCTAATGTTATGTGTGATGTAAAAAAAAATCATGCAAGTTTCAAAAGTTATTAAATTGTTATATTACTTCCTATAATAATAAAAAATAGGAATATGGATCACAAAAAAAGAGCAAAGCAGCACCATCTCAGCATAGTAGTGCTATTATAGTTCATTAAGCCACTCAACACTAAATTAATTTATACTTGTAATTTATTTATAAGAATAAAAATTTAATTTTCAGTTAAATTCTGTGACTTTGACATATATGGTTTTAAGTCCTCTATCAAGGCAGCTATAGAACAAATGGTAAAATGTATGAATTAAAGTATCTGCTATATGATTTTGACATTGTCTGTCTTCATATGTATATGTATTCATTCACATTTGGTACATACCATAACTCTATGCCATTTGACAACCCCATAAAATAATTTGTACTTTTATAAGTCATGAGAACCAACGTTAATGTAATAAAAGTGTGTTTTCTGAAAATTTGACCTTGCAAAGATGGATTCTTATTTTTAGCTCAGGTTTTTAACTGGTTGACAAAAGTAAATAATCACAAAATCTCTCATGTAATTTTAAATGAATACCACAGAATGCCTTCTTTTTGTCTAACAAAAATAAAGATTTCCTTTTGACTTATCAAACTTTTGAGAAAATAAGGAACACATAAAATATATTGAACTTAGAAAAATAATGGAAGATTCTGAACATCATCATCGTGAAATGGAGCCATCAGAATCTCTTAGGCTAAAATAATATTTTAATGATTGAAATGAAAAATTCCAGTTGTTTGTAAGAATAACAACAATGATAGCTTTTCTGGTCAATCGTCATAAACACTTATAAAGCTGTCACCTCAATGTAGCCACAAACCTTATCCCAAAGTCCAGATGAGTCTATTCTGTTTTCCTAGAGAAACTGTTATTTACAACTATGTATAATAAAATAAAATAAAATAATAATAAATAAAGTAACTTATAATTGAGAGACACCCAAGGGGCCATGTAGAATTTTAAAATATCCTTAAAGTGTTTAATAATGCATACTATGGGGCACACTTTCTTGGTCTGCCTTCACGCACCACACACTTCCCCATACTACAGCACACATACCTAGACTACCATGAAGAGTGTCTATATAGAAATGTGCAAGAAATTAGGGTATCTTCTACTTCAATGTACGAATAAAAATATTTTGAAACTATTTAGAAAAAAAAGAAAGTATTAATGGAAAGGGAATTAAAGAGATACATTTATTGGCTCATGTAACAGTTTTATTTTATTAAGGAATATGGATTAATTTTATGAGGGAATTTTAATGCCAAGGCTCTCTTCACGGCAAATTTTGTTAATAAGATGCATTTGTGACCTTAGCATTAATACAGTCATGCACAACACATAATAGATCCACACTTAAAGAAAATAGAAAAAATTGAGAGGCAAAGGAAAAACAATTTTGTTAAGATTTTGCTTTTTTCCATAAGATACTCTTTTTATTGATTTTGTGAACATACCTATTTTTGCACTATAATCAAATACTGTACAAAATTGCAAGAAATGTCACTATTTAACTACTTATTTTTCTACAAAACAATCATTATTAAGGTGCATCTATTGTTACAAGTCAACTAATAACTGCTAATGTACACATCAATTAAAAGTGTCTTAAGTTTACCATAAAACTTTCAATCTAGGCAAATAGTTGTTAATCTTTACTAGCATATTTCAGGGACATAAATAGTATTTTCAAATATTAAAATAAAAATAAATTTTGACATTAATTCATAATTATATAAAATTGTGGCTTCTAATTTAAGTGAATGAGAGTGTGTTAGTGTAAGTCTGTGTATGTGATATAATCCGCAACCTGTTAGTGATATTTTAAGTTCTCGGTTTAAAAATGCTCAACTCTTAATTACCAAAACCTTTCTTGGTATACAAAGCTGTTGTAAATTTGAGTCAGTGAAATTTAAAGTTGCATTTTACAAAATCAGACACATATTAATTCATATCTGAAAGAGATGCTTTCAAATCAGAAAAATGTGCCAACTAACTGCCCTTTCCTTTATAATTAGTGGCTTCTGAGTCCTAATGAAAAGAAGCCTTAAGGCAGAATTTGCAGTAAACAGGAAAGAAGAGAATCATATAAGTGCTCATCTCTAGTCTGGGACACCTATTAATTCTCAGCAATTGGAGTTTTTGGCACAGTTTTCTAATCCAGTAATGATTGTTGCCCCACAGCAGCCAAACTGGGTAAGTTTTCCATCTGCAGCACCAAAATGGGAAGAAAGGAAGAAGAAGAAGAAGAAGAAGAAGAAGAAGAAGAAGAAGAAGAAGAAGAAGAAGGAGGAGGAGGAGGAGGAGGAGGAGGAGGAGGAGGAGGAGGAGGAGGACGAGGAGGAGGAGGAGG